>JADLZK010010913.1:0-163501 GCA_015847255.1 Hyparrhenia diplandra
CAAAAGGTGCAAAAAGAGAGGAATTGGAGGCAGAGGTGTACAGGGAAGAAAATTTGACTTTTGTAGAGATCGGATTGTCAAACAGAAGGCGGGAGATGAAGACGAAGATCAGCAGAAATATTAGACCGGTCCATATGCTTATCTGACTTTTCTTCAGAGTAAAACAAAATGGCAGTGATCGATGGCAGATGCCTCAAGGTTGTTGTATTGTAAATGTCTCGCATTTGCTATAAAGCTTTCAAAAGTAAAAGTAAAAGGCGGAATACCATATGACCTTAGCTGAGCAAAAGGCGCTTCTCGTGCCATTGATGTAATTGTTATGGATTTGTTCTTCTTATCAATGAAAGCCGGTAACGGACATTTCGATAAAAAAAAATGTCTCGCATTGTTGCTTGGTGGTCATGCGCTGACATTGATGGTCAAACTGATGCATGGCAGGTAACAGAAAACGACTAGGATTTTGTAATGTTTCAGCATTTGTCAGACGGATCGGCAATCAAAATGCATGATCAATCATCTAGTCATTTAAACTGATTTTTACACTAGTCTGTTCAAGCTAATTCTTTTTTTTGTCCGTTCATGCTAATTCGAGCAGATTCTATCTAGTTATGCAAAGTTAGAAACAACTGCAAAGCTTAGTACCGAATCACGTGATCAGTAAACTCACCACGCGTGACGTCGCCGGCAGCAGGCGGCCGTCGGGGCAAAGGCACCTGAACGCATCGACGCCGCCATCATCGTGCCGGCACTGGCCACCGCTCGCGTTACACGCCGCGCAATCCCCGGGCACCGTCCACTCCATCAGGAACCCTTGCCTCACGAGCCTCGCGTAGTCACCCAGCGCTCTCAGCTCCGGCGACCAGGGCAGCACCGGCACGGCCGAGTACTTGCAACCCGTCGACGCCGTCGTGTCCCGCACGGGGCCCCGGCCGGTGTCGTAGCTCTGGCGGCTCAGGTACACGTTCCACGGGGCGGCGGAGCCGCCTGTGCAGTTCATCGGAACGGACCCCGCGGGGGCGGCGTTCGGGAGCAGTTGGAGCAGAGGAAGAGCTCCCAGTTGGCGCGGCTGACGGCGAGCAGCGACGACAGCGCGAGCGTCGCGGACATGTTGAACCTGGTGGCGCGGCAGCCGCCGGTGGGGTCGTCGTCGGCCAGGCTGGTGTGGAACGCCACGACGGAGCTGTTGCCGTAGTGGATGTCCAGCACGCGGAGGTAGGAGCCGTTCAGGACCGGCGGTGCGCCGGTGGTGTCGCACGCGATGCCCAAGGACGGGTAGCCGCAGTACGGTGGCTGCTGGCCGTGCAGCCAGAACGGGTACCTGATCGACAGGTTCCCGCACGTCGCCGGCGCGCAGCTCGCGTCTAGTGCGGCGGCGGCGAGCAGAGGCAGCAGCAGGGCTAGTGCTACTGCTACCACGGCCGGAGCGTGCATTGTGATGTCGTCGGAGGTCGGAGCAAATGGCGAAAGGAGTATGCACGCTCGCTGTTTATTTATGACATTTTTTTGTAGCTTGTCAGAATGGATTAGCGTTGAGGTAGATCGCAGATGGAGAGAGGAGCCGATTTGTGTGACATTAGCCACTTGATTACGAGGGATATTCACGCTACAGAGTGCCGTCAGTGGAGAATGTGTCTTGATACGGCACTGTTTAGTAGTAGAATTTTCTCAGCTTGACTTTCATGTCTTAGGAATGTGTTTTAATAGAAAAGATGAGATACCGTAGAACGTGTGCAACCGGAATGTATTAATAATGCTAAAATACAAAATGCAAGACTTATGATAGTTCTCACTGGTTGAAGTGTGATCCAATAGTATTTTAGATTTAGAAGGGGAAAAAAAAAACAGGTAGCACGTAACAGATAAAAAACAAAGTTCATCAACCAACTGTTGCAAAAAAAAAAAGTCAAGATACTGAAGCGGTGGAAGAGTTCCAAGTTCAAAACATTGAACGTCTAAGCTATTCACTCTAAAATCTAAAGTTTCTCTCTCTCTCTCTTTCTTTTTGAAAGAATGAACTTTCTCAATTTTTCTATATTGTTGAATATATGGCCCATGGTATCCTGTGAATTGTTAGTTTTTTTTTATTAGGCTCTCTGAATTAGTTACTCAGGATGGTCTCACAAACTAATTACTCACATGGCAACATAGTTAGACCTCTCCATATTGGTAGGAATGTCCCTATCAGTAACTAAGCAACCGAGTCCTACCGCTCCCGTCTATATCCATTGATGGGCTTTGCCCTTGATCATCAGGAGCAAAGCTTGCATCGTCATGGTTAAAGTCGAACTTCGAAAGCATCTCATCACATTCTTCTCTTTCTATAGTTGCCACGACACTGGTGCGAAAAGGGTGTCCAAACCACATCGATGCTGGCCAGACCATGCTGCCCACAGGCGTTTCCGGTTTCCACCAGAATGAACAGTGTTAGCCAGTGGTCAAAGTGTGTGTTTTGTTGGGAAAAATTTAAAACTGACATTGTTTCCTGGGACGTAGGGAGTATTCAACTTTCCCGACATTTGACTTTCAATTCCCAAGTCACTAGAAACTAAGCCAGACATATGTGGCAACGGTGGCGTCGCGTGTGTGGTGGCTATACTGTTTTAAGCTACCATCACAATAATTGATCTTGATTTTTTTTTCATTAAAATGCTTTACCGTAGCATTAATTTGTAGGGTGAGTCATCAGGCCCCGCAGCATTTCGTTGTATGATGATGGCTGATGACGTGGAAGTTTTGCCCTTAGGGGCACATGCCCCTACACGTGTCCATTTTTCCAACATATTTCTACTACCAGAAAGCAAAATAATTACAATTTTTGTTTCTTTTTTAGTGTGTGCCTCATCATATAAATCTTACAGGATAGCGGAACCGGCATCCAGTCTACTAAGTTGGTTTCTTGATCCGTTCTTGCAGCTGCCTTTTCGAATGATTCGGCACCTGATGTTGATCGTTCCTTGGAGATGAAAAGCCACATTATTCAAGTTAAGGATGTTCATCTCTCTGACATGATCAATAAGGTAGAAAACACAAATATTTTCCTTAAATTCCAATCCAGTCATACTATTTCAATTTCTGCAGCTATTAGAGATATCATTGGAAGTAGTAGACCGATTGGTAATGGCAATTTATTCGTTAATGATAAAATAAATCCAGACTCCATCGGCCAACACATTCTGCCATATGGCAAGGCCAATAATTCTAGTTTGTCAAAGCTACAACCCTCAAAGAGCAACTGTAAAGCTGTGGCTGAATGGATTGATGATAAATCCGATCCTTTCGTTTGCCTAGCTTTAAAGCCAACTCCGCAAAAGAATGGGCTTGATAAAATAAAATATAGCTTTGACTTTACTTTTTGTGATCAGGTCTTTGATATCTTGTTGAAGAATAATTTTATTAGAATCGTTGATCACAATGTTTTGCCATCAGATAAAAATTTAGAGGAGCTTACATATTGCAAGTGGCACAATTCTTATGATCATAATACTTGTAATTGCAATGTGTTTCATCGTGTGATCCAATCGGCCATTGATAAAGGACGACTGAGATCCTCTAAAGCTCAAAAAGTAGACCTGTTGGATTCAATCGGTCTTGATGGAAAACAAGTTCCAAATCGGCTTGCATTAGTCGATTCACTCAAAACTCAGCTAACTATGCAAGAGCAGGTGGCTGAGCTATATGAAGAGGCAGTTAAGCCGATCCTCAATGTTACTTGTCATGCCATTCGAAGAGCAATCGGCTAAGCCATCCCTAAAGACAGCTAAGCTTGCTAGGGTTGTTCCTACTGCTGAATTGGCCATACCGACTCTCGAGTCGGCTAAGTCGATTTTCATTGTTTGTCGATCTTTTTTGCGCAGCACTTCAGAGGACGTCGCCTCTATCATCATTACTACGATGGACACAGAGGTACTAAAAAGGCCTGAGGAGAGGATCAATGACGTTGGAGAGGGCACATAGATTCCATCCAAGGGTATTGCTAACAATGAGCTAACCGTCAAGAGCATAACCTTGGTTGCTATGCCCTTCGTCACTAAGGTGCAAGGTACAAATATTTTACCAAAATCCCGCGATCATATGGTTTCAATTAATACATCTATTAGTGATATTCTTGCTAGTAGTATTAAGAGGTCAATTGAGGGAGTGACTTTATTTGTCAATTTTGATATTAAAAATTAGATTGCATCGGCCTACGTATTGTTTCCAATTGGAAGGCCGATAACAATGCTTTGTCAAAGTTAAAGCTTTCCCTAGTGATTACTGTGAATTGTACACATATGTGGGTTGCTTTACTTATGTTAAAATAATTCATACTTGGTCCCGAACGAGATATAAATTTTGCAATTACTTTGGGCTTTATGGTTCGGGACCAAGATTGAAAAGTATTGCTCATGCCGATGTTTGTTCTACAATCAATTCTAAAACATCTGGCATGAAAGATAGTTGTAAAGGTGTGGTCGAATGGATTAGTGTCAAATTTGATCTTTTCATTTGCCAAGCATTGAAGTCGATTCTACAAGAAAATTGTCGTAAGAATTTAATGCTCACCTTTAGCTCTCTTTGTTGTGATCATGTCTAATATTTTTTAAAAAAAAATAAGCCTGTTGGAATTATTGATCACAATGCTTTACCGTCAACTCGAACTTGGAAGATTTTACATATTCCAATTGGCGTAATTCATTTGATCATAATACTCGCAATTGCAATATGTTTCATCATGAGATCCAATCGGACATTGACAAAGACCGATTGAGGTTTTTTGAGGCTCGGCAAGTGGACCGGTTGGATTCAATCGGGCCCCGATGGCAAAATGAGGTTCGAATCGACTTGTATTAACCGATTCACTTAAAACTCAAGGCTCCAATGCCCAAGAGAGAGATGGAGAACCCTCAAGTGAAGACAAGATTAAACATGTTTCAAAAGATAATAATGTTACTCCAATTTTAGAAGACAGGGGGTAGATGAAATCTCTCCATCTCCACCAAAAGCTAATTAATTCCATTAAGCAGGGGAATCGGTTTGGAGGTCCTTCTTTGGAGCACACGACCATCAAGATGAAGGAAAGGAGGATGCTCATAAAACTAATGGAGGCAAGGAACATGACAAGAAAAGGGCAATAGAAGGCGAAGCTTAGCTTCGAGGAGCTCTTAGCTAAATATACGAAGATAGGGAAGCCAATATTGCTAATCGATCAAAGAAAGCCCAACCATCAAAGTTGGATCCAAGCATAAACCTCAAGAACAACATTGGCAAAAAAAAGGTGTATGTTCCATCGTATTTCAAGGCACAACATGTAGAGTATGCAGCTTTGAAACGCTTAAAAGAGTCATCATTTTACAAAGACTGATTTGATCAAAATCGGTCCGGAGCTGTACCAAAAGGGAAGGTGGTAAAGCAAGTTAACCGCGTTAGTATGATGGCCAAAAACAGGAAAATCCAGATCTGAACGTTACCATTGAAAAGCCGATTACATCACCGAAAGATCTGGCTATTGATGGTAAACAAATTGAAAATTCATCTATTAATGTTGTAGGTACGAAATCTGAACATGAGAAGGTAAAGGTACCTAAGATCAAGGAAGAATTGTCGTTGTCCACGATAGAGACAAAAGCAATAAGCTCAATCTATTTACCAAGGTGGCGGGAAAAAGAATTTGCAAAAGCTCAGCGCAGAGAAGCTAAGATTAGCATGGATCCCTAAAGGAAGCATTGAAGTTCATAAGAGTGATGATCAAGGAAACGGTGCATCACAAGCAAAGAATAAAAGGAAAAGATTCAAGACACAATTGCCACGTTGGAGGTTTGCACCAAATCATCAAAATCCTTTGTCATGGCATCATCCATATTCTTTGCCTATGCATATGGGGAATTCATCTCTAGGTATGCATGGTCATCCCTCATATTTTTATGTTGATCCTTGGTATTGTTCTTTGTATTATGGAGGGTCGCCAGATTATTACGCTTATCAATGATCAAGAACTGAAATATTTTATTTCGGTCATGCATACTCGTGTGTGTGAATTCATATGGCCAATACTTTGTTATCGCCCTAAGCATGTAACATGGCCGATGAATGTTACAACCATCATGCTATTTGAAAAAGCCCTTAGAGGATTTTTACTTCGATGACTTAAGGCCTGGGGGGGTAAGAAGAAGAGATATATATGGTTGACAAATTTAGCCGATTGATCTAATCATGACTTTTTATTTGTTTATCAAATTCAGCCATTAGGGACATATTGCAGACACACAGAACTAGGACTTGATGTCTTTGCATGATGAAGAACTATAGTTGGAAGTTGGATGTCCGTGGATATTCAATAGATACTCTGTAGTTCAAAAAAATAACTAGAAATTCATTTCCCACCACCAAAATTTGAATTTCTAGTTCATTTGCTAAAATTCATGGATGTCCAACTTCGCTCTCGCCTTCCACCTCTACTTCCAACCCAGATTGTCTCTCGTATCCAATAAAACCCACAAATCTAGAAACACAACGTCAATGACCATAAGGTCCTAGGGTTGGGATTTGGACTATTTGTCAACCCACAAACCCCGAAAAAACGCAACATCAATGATCATCAAAGGTCGCGAATTGGCTTGTAGTCCAATGGTAGGACGGTCCGGTGGAACGCTACCTACCCGGTTCAAATCCTCGGTGCTCGCGACCTTTTTGGGAATTTTCCCAGGATTTTTCGGCGTTATGCTTTAAGTGGTAGCGACGTTCCGTCGACGACGACAGGCGCCTACGGTGACTTCGAGAATCTCCGGATCTACCGGCTGCCCAGTCCTTCGGAGGTGCTCATAGGGGTAGGGTTTGCGTGCGTGTATTCATAGGGGTAAGTGTGCGTGCGTGTTGTGAGTGTCTGCGTTGTACTGTATCATTCTAAAAAAAATGATCATCAAAGGTCGTCACGCAGTGCTAACTTATTTAGCACAGCTATGGTCCTAGTGCTAGATTAGACTCGGTGTACAGCGTGCAGGCGCTGGCTGTGACGACTTGCTCTTATGGTTGCCAGGGTTCAAGAAACCGAAATAGACGTGGCAGTGCACGAATCAGACAACTGACAAGGTCAAATGCTAATGGTGACCGGCCTCGGGAGGTCTCACGTCCCAGCGCGCCAATTGGACCATTACAGCAAATCTTGAGCAGACCCTATACGGGCTAAGGCCCAGTGTACTTGGGCCATCCTCTATAGTTTGCCCAACATGCTGTCAGGCCAAATCTTGACGCAATAAAAATCTAGGAAATCTTGATTCAAATAAATAAATAAATAAAATCTAGAAAATCTCTACTGAACACGCCTTGAAGAGGAGAGGAGTATATGCATGCGTACCTGGAGTTTTCGGAGGAATCCACGCTGGGTTCGCCGGAGCCCGGAAGCACGCGAAGGTCCACGGCCCGTGCCCCTCCTGCTGCCGACGGCGCCCGCACAGGCCGCCGGCTCTCTCGCACTGTCCGCACTCTCCATCCGTCTCCGGCCTCCAGCTGAGCTCGAACCCCATGTTGAGCGCGGGCACGACGGCGTCCAGCGGGCTGCTGCTGCTGCTGGACCCCGCGGCGCCGAGCAGGGACCTCCTCAGCACGGGCACGCCGATGACGTCCTGGCACAGCCGCGCCGCGTATCCGTACGACGGCGCGAGCTCGTCGCCGTCGCGGAACACGTACGAGTGGTGCCTGCCGTCGCCCTCGAGGCACGCGACGAGGTGAGCCGGGATGCCGACGAAGGAGCAGTGGAGGAAGAAGGTGAGGTTGGCGTCCCTGGCCGTGAGCGACAGCGTCGAAGCCGCGGGGAGGGACAGGTTGCGGCCTACCAACGGGCAGGTGTGTGACAGCGAGAACACGCCCAGGTCGAACAGGGAGACGGTGCGGTCGCCGTACATGATGTGCGTCACGGCGTAGTCACCCGACGGGAGCGGCAGCACCGGCGTCTCGCGCCGGCATTCTAGGCGCAGGCTTGGGTACCCGCAGTGAGTGGACGAAGACGACGAGGAGGCGTTGCCGGCGCTCGCGCTGCCGTCGTCGATCCAGAACGGGTACCGGATGTCCACGGTGTGGCCGCACCGGTACGACGGGCACGACGATGACGGCGACGACGACGCGGTGGAGTTCGGGATCCGGTCTGTGGCTGCAGAGGCCGCGGCGAGGCTGGAGAAGAAGAGCAGTAGGTGCAGAGGAGAGCGTAGTAGAACCATTGTTGATGATTTCTGCATTTCCAACGAGGAATTGCAGAAGAGCAGTGTATGTTTTTGCCCAAAATTTGGGTCCCCTTGTTGCTCGAGTCGGAGATCATGCAAAATTTCGCACTGGATGTACCTTGCGCGAATGACTCCCTGTACTGCGGATGATTCAGATTCACACAAGGTGTGTGAACGTCCAAGCCCAACCGAAGATTACCAAAGCATTTGTCTTGGGGACGGATGTAGTTACACAAAAAAATGTATAATTTGGGGGATTAAAAAAAAAGAGAGGCTTGGTTCGCTGACTGAAAAATACAGTATGCTTTCTATTTTTGTCTGCATGTCAGCAGAAGCCTTGGCCAACAATAACCTGAAGGTGTGGGAAGTCACACAAAGTTTGTTGTGCTTGTGCAAGTGTGGACATGGACATGTTGCAGAAAGATTCTTCCAATCGGATGTATGCAGACAGGTCGACTGGTCGAGCAAGGACGTAGAGGAGTTGTGTTTTTGGTTTTTGTCTGTCGGACTGTCCGAGCCCCGACTGCGGACTGTCCGCGGTGAGTCTCCAGCTAAGTTCCAGCGGCCTTTTCACTCGGTTCGGCGAAAGGGAAGAAGAATGGGGAAAGAAGGCCGACGATATTGTGGGAAGAAACACTCCGTCTCTGTATGTGGGTCCCACTATCAAACCGGGTCCGGTTCTATGCATTGTGAGAGTACCATGAGCTGTCATATCGTTGGTGGAGCCCTCCATCGAACCGAACCCGGTGCTCCCCACTACAAACGCTCTTACAACCCGTCTGTTAGGTGTATAATTAGCCTTGCTCTAAGACGATCCTAATACTTTGGGCATGTTTAAAAGTTTTATAATAACCTACGTAGAAAAAGGATTAGGATTATGTCGGTGTTATGACATTACCCGCAAGTAAATTTACAGATTGTGTGTGAGGCTCGGATGGTGAGACAAGGAGACACAAGGTTTATACTGGCTCGGGTCGAACAATCTCTAAGTCCAGTGTGTTATTGCGGTACTTGTATTCCTTATCTCTAGCTTGCCTGGGGGTATATAAGCTTGGTCGAGAGCGGGAGGGCCTCCCAGGTCTCTACGTGAAGTGTGTGAGTTGTGTGATCGAATGTGCCGTTGTTCGATGATTTTGCAAGGGAGCCGTGACCCTCCTTTTATAGTCTAAGGAGGAGCACGGTTACATGATCAAGATGGTGAAGGAGGAGTAGAGGAGGAAGAAAAATGCTTGGGGAAGACGCCTCGGGTCGTCCGTATGGAAAGGTTGATCCATGTTTACTGTTGGTCCTTCATTCTTGCTGCGTAAGTCATGCCGACCTTGGTAGGGGCCAGATCGCCCTGTTCTTGTTGTAGTCGTAGTCACCATGATCATCTATGTCTAGAAGCTGCGCTGTCCGTAGCTTCACGTCGGCAGGTGAACAACGCCTGTTGTAGCCTTTGATGGCTGATGTCGACGCCCTTAGCGATGCCATGTGTTTGAGGTCGCCGGGATTGCTTATGTCCGGGGGGCCCGCCGCATCCTAGCCTGGTAGCTCGATGATGGCCAGTGTGCGGCGTGCGTTGTGGCTCCTGACGGCCGGTGCAACATTTCAAGCCTGCTTTGACGGCACCGTTCTGGGCCCAGTACTTTATGTCCACGGATCCCAGCATTAAATGTGGCGCGCGTCGCTCGTGGGCTTGTGTTTGTGGTGAGGCAGAGATTCACGTTGAGCGAATCCCCACATTGGGCGAGGTAGGATTGACATCCGCTGCCCATACCACGTCGGGCGAGACGGAGTTGCGTCGGGCGCTTGGCTTGCTAGTAGATCACGGGCCGGACCACAGCGTTTCGACTACTTGGACCTCACCAGTTTCTTGGGCTTTTTTGTAATGCGGTTAGATTCCCTTTCATTATCGCCTTCGGCGATCAGTGTTCGGGGTCGTCAAGCTTGTAATTTTGCGTACCCCCAATTTAGGTATCCGACAGATTAGTATTCTTTCCCTGGCTATGGACGTTTTACATACAACAATATCAATAGTTGGATGATTGGCTCCCGTCAGCCTTCCTCTCTATATCTGATACTCTAATACTCCTTTTCGTCTCATTGAGTATGTTGTCTTAGCTTGTTAGTAGGTTCATCGTACTCCCTCTGTTCCATAATACATGCAATTCTCACATCCCGAGAAGTCAAACACTACAAATTTTGACTAAAATTATATCACAAAATACTAAGGCATACTCCCTGTTCCAAAAATAAAAGACCTTCTCGCCTCGAGAAGTCAACGCTTTCAAAAAATGTCGGCAATTATATATTTAAATATACAAATATTTATGTTGAGTAATTAGTATCATCGGAAAGATGTTTAAGTATAGATTTTTAACAAATTTATTTAAAGATTTAAATGTTGCACGTATTTTCTCCAAACTTAGTCAAAGTTGAGAAAGTTTGACCGCACGCTTCCCTTCCCATAGCGTCGCTTATTTTGGGACGGAGGGAGTATGAGACAAATTAAGTACCGTTAGATTAGTTATGAAATATATTTTCATAATAAATATATTTTAAGGCATAAATTCTAATATTTTTTACTACAAAATTGGTCAAAGTTGACGAACTATGACGGACACGCTTCCCACACATGTTTTTAAGGATCGCGGGAGTATATTCAATTGAGTACATTGTCGTAGCTTGTTAGTAAGTTCATCGTACATTCAATGGATGTGGACACATGGTGGGCAGGTGCATGTCAAATCAATGTGGACGTTCAGAATACTACGGTCGTCTTGGGACAGAGCTGATGGTTAGTAAGTTCTGTTTTGTTTTGCCTCCTGTTCTTAAAAGTCAGTCCACAAAGCCAGTTTTCTCCATCCATAATAAAAAAGACTCAAGAGCTCTGTCTGAAGTCTCAACCATAGTCTAAGAAATCTGAGTCTATGGTCGTCTTTGCTGCATGTTGTAGGTTTCCCATAGATTCACAGGCTTACAGTTCCAAAACAGTTGCGTTACCCCATACTCATCACCGAATCAACCAACTTCGCGACTGAGAACTTCTTACTCTCTCCCATGGCTCGGAGCTCGCTGCTCTTATTCGTTTCCTTGGTGTGCGCAGCCTGCTGTTCGGCGATGTTTGCGACATCTGCGATTACCACAGCGGGAGTGGGAGAAGATTGCCCGTCCGTGCTATGCGGTAACCTAACCATCTCATCCCCTTTCGGGCTCTTTCCAGTGCAGGCGTCACAGATGTCTTGCGTGAGGTCTGGGTTCGCGTTCCAGGTCTTTTGCTCTAGTAGCAATATCCCATACCTCAGGTATTACGATGGAGACGACTGGTTGCAGATCCTCAACATTTTCTACGACAACAGCTCCCTGCTCGTCACCGATGTGAACGAGATTCAAGAATTCAGCAGCTGCCGCGTCTCGGCGAACATTTCGAAGCCTTCAGATCCGTTCTCGATCAGCAGTGCCAATCAAAATCTGATCTTCTACAACTGTACTAAGACGCCGGCGATGACTGACTCAGGACTCGTGAAGACGAGATGCGGCAGCAACACGTTTGTTCGTATCGGTGGGCATTACGGATACGACGACTCAGGCAGCTACTTTTTGGAGGGCTGCGATGCAGTGACCATGCCGGTGCTTGAAGGGGCTCTCAAGACGGATGCAAGCAGATACGAGGAACTTATCAGTGACGGATTCCTCTTGACATGGCAGCAGGGTAAGTTCACTGTTGAGATAATTGATTGAAAATTTAAGATCAGGAGTACTACTAAATTAGACACTGGGAGCTACATAGACCGTACCCGTGAACACTGCTCCACAGCTAATAACACTGAGAATAATGAATCAAGCACGCCTGTTTCTGTTATAGTGGCAATCATGTTTGTTACTGTTCATGCTACTGGCTATGATTGTTTCCCATGTCATCTATACCAACCCTTTTACTGAACTAGCTATTCTCTCCAAATTTAACACGGGTCCACATAATAGTGTTAAATTAAAGTAAGAGCTGCATCTGCCATCCTCTCAAGTTCAGAATAAGGTAAACTTATGGGCCTGTTTGGATTACAGTTGGATTATTACAATATGATGATTATACATAAAATTACTATAATTATAATTATTATTATTATTATTATTATTATTATTATTATTATTATTATTATTATTATTATTTAGGTCCCTTAGATTATTATGATTCATTATGGTTGATTAAAGCGATAAATTTGTATCTTATCCTAGCCTCACCGGGAATATGCGGTTATAGATTCTTGTGAAAGAGATGGATAACATTGATTACAATACTTCATAACTTACAATGTGACAAATGCTCCCCTGTTTCATAATAGGTTGCTGCCCACCAAACATGGCACAAAAGCGTGAGACCGTGTACTGCCAGTGTGTTTATCCAGTGAGAGTTGACCTCTGGCTTCAAAATGTATCGTTGACAGCAAATTGGAGCAAGACATTTCTTGATGAATTTGCTTCTCAGCTCAACCTACGCTCTACTCAGTTTGAGATCGTAAATTTCTATGTCGTTGGAGAATCTGGTCTGAATATCACAATGGATATAACACCACAGACGGGAGTCAGCTTCTCAGCTGGTGAAGTTGGCACAATGAATTATTCACTCCGTCTGCATACAGTTCGGATCGATCCTGTTCTTGTCGGAGACTATGATCTTCTTAATTTAACGTGTTTTAGACCAGAGGACCCAGCCCCTGGTAATGGATTTCAATCTTTAAATTTATTCTATTTTGCATGTTGTTACATTTCTGACAGTCCTGCCATTGTTCTTATAATTTTAACTAATGTGACATTGACAAAAAAATATTCAGTGTAAATGATCCGCCAGCATTCTATGAAAATATGGAGTTCATTAGTTAGCCAATAGATATTAGATATTCAGATAATTAGAGTATTATTAAAAAGAAAGAGGCACAGCTGGTGGCTGTATGAAGCACATTCACCCTTGTCCAACAATTTTAATAATACGGTAAAAAAGAAGTAATGCAAGGAATAGTAGCAAACTCCCCATTGTCTAGTAAACTACTCCTCTGTCCAAATTACTCACTATTGTCTAGTACAAGGCATTTTGGTTCGATCTAGACATATCATATATCTAGGAACATAGATTTTCGGGTTTACCATGTTCAAACTTTTCTTTTCTTCATTCCTTAATTTCATTAGTTTTGTCTAGTTAACTACTACTAAGTACTATATTCTATTTAATATAATATGTCTATATTAAAACCTTTTATGACCCCTTGAACAAACAAGATATTTAACACTCCACTCCTTCAAACACACAAGATTGGATCAATATACACCCTGAGATGGTTTTTTGCGTAATAGAAGTGCTATCTTTGTTGCATGCGGTGGTTAAACTTAAACCTTCCTTGCTGCTGTGGGGTATGTAGATGTGGACTAACAAGAAACACGTGGTATAAAGATAATATATTCAAAATAAGTATGACTAGTCTCCAAATCTAATGGTATTTTTATTGACATGAAATTACTGATATTACTCTCTTACGACCAATCAATATTATTTAAGATGGAGTGAATATTAGCAGTAACAGCCTTTCAAGAGTTCCAAAGTCTGCAAGATTTCATCAATCAAATATTCAAATTTCAAAAGACTCTTGGCACTACATATGGGGAAGCGGAGTGTATTCTTCCTCAAAATTTTATAACTTTCAATCTCCCAAAAAAAAAGCATATATAACTTTCCCTATAAGAATATAGGGCCACCAGCTCCTTTCCTCTGGATTTGGAACTCCAAATGTTGCAACAAGCTCAGAGTCTTTCCATCTTTTCCTCAGCTGTCCCTTTAGCCAAACTTGTTGGCAGCACTTTGGAATTAATTGGGATTTCACAAGATAATTTTTCGAGATGATGCAGTAGGCTAAAACTCAATCTCAGAATCCTTTTTTCATGGAATTCTCCACCATTGCGGCATGGCAAATTTGGAAGCAGAGAAACAACTTCATCTTTGATCGGGGTCGGCCTTCTTTTATCTCTTGGAAGAACTTCTGTGAAGAAGCTAGGCTTCAAGCTCATAGGTTCAATATTGTAAAGCGTCTAGAGTTCCTTTCCTGTATAGCCAGCCTAGTTCTTCTACCTCCCCACGGCCTGCTTATTGCGTACCTCCTCCTTCGCTTGCTGTATTGCCTTTGTACAGTGTTGTTTCTCCTTTTTTTTTTGTTCTAATAAAATTCACAGTGGGGGCCTCCCCTGCTGTATATTTCGCTCAAAAAAAAAACAGCTGAGAAAGGGCCATTCAAACTAGAATACATTTATGATGGAGTCAATATTCCATTAGAGACTCAAAGGCCTAAATTAGCATGCCTCTTATTGGTATGCATACTGAAAATAACAGCTGCATCAATGCACGTAACTCCACATAAATGTATTCTTTCATTATAAGAAGCATTGTTTAGTAACAAGACAAAACTGGACATGCACAATTGCATGGGAAAAAATGTGGTGGAAACTACATACTAGGTGGAAACTTGGAAACTAATTTAAAAAGACATATTTTGGTCCTTTTAAAATATCTGAAATTTGGCAAATCCATAATGCATACAAATATGTGCTCATATGGAAAAGTTGGGATGCAAACTCACTTTTGAAAAATTCATATGAAAATAAAAAATTTAAGGTGATGGATTTTTGTCCTTAAGTGCACATGCATCTTAAATTTTGGCTGATCAGCAAAGGTTCTGCTTTCATGATAAATACTAGTTTTGTATCCATGCCCTGCTTGGAATCATTCCAGCTTTACAACATAAAAAGAAAAAGAACATGTGCCTCCGACAGGATTTTACAATAGGTTTGGAGAAAGCAGAAGGTACCTTACACTAGATTGTAGTAAAAACAGAAAAAATAAGAATGCAGTCCCGTAAAAATCAAGATTGTAGTACTCTGCAGCTATATTGGACCTTTTTTTTTTTTTTGCAACAAACATGAATTTTACAGCTATACATATACACAAGAAAGTCAGATTTTTCATATTTGATCTTCAGTAAGTTGCTATGAATCACCTTTGTCATTATGTAATTTTAGATTAAGGAAAAAAAAGGAAAATACCACTCCCTGCCTTCCGAATTATATTTCACTTTAGTGTTGTCCTAAATCAAACTTATTTTAACTTTCACCAAGTTTATAGAAAAATGATCCAACATCTACGAAATCAAATCAATTTCATAAAATCTGCATAATCTGTGTTTTGACAGTGCATTTATTTGAAATTGTAAATGTTAGTTTATTTTTTCCCTAAAAATGGTAATACATTTTTACAAAGCCATGGACAAAATTAGAGAATTTTGACATAGTGCAAAACCAAAGTGAACTGGAACAGAGGGAGTATCAACTAGCATAAGTGGCATACCCTAACAATTTTGAGAAGGATGGCATAACCTAAGGGAACTTAAGAGAGTGGCTTCTCATGAAAGTTTATTTGTGGGAGTATATTTCATTTCACATGCAAAAATGAAGAAGCATCGAGTATTATACACATTCTTTCTATTTTGCAACATAATGTATATGCAAGACAATTCATTTACAATGATCTATGATGTGCTATTCCAGGTAGCAACACGACTGGCATGACAACGACACTGATAGGTATGCTAGTTTTGCCATCGTTGCATATCTGAACATCAAAATTGCATTGTTAACGAATACATACTTTCTATAGCAAGTTATGTCAGCTTCAGTTGTTGAAAGATTTTAAAAAAAACTATTCTAAAGTTTATCTCGTCTATTTACATGTTGGATCTAAATGAAAAATTACAAGCAGCCCAGTTTTTCTCGCTTTTGTCCTCTGATAAAGAACTAGGGTTGGATAAAAAAAAAATTGTTGGCATATCCTAAATCCTAACAATATTAAGTTAATCTACACCCTGAGATGGTTTTGCATATTTTGAGTAAATGGGAGAGGGTTTTGCTAAATGTGATTAAAATAGAAGTTAGCATATCCTAACAATAAGTTAAGGGGCATGTCCTAGAGGCAACTTAATACCTTGGACTCTTGTGAACCAACTTAGGGAGTAGCATATTTTCAATGACTATGAAGTATACTGACATACAAAAATATTTCACTAGTTTTTCTTTTTTTTTGGAACAAAAAACTAATATCATTACTATAACTTGTGCAATTGTATTATGAGCTATTACAGGCAGCAATAAGACTGGCAGGAAGGCAACGATAATAGGTACTATTTTTCACCATTATTTCATATCTCACACCTAAAATTTCAGTTCGTTATTTTCAATAAAAGTTACATTTCAACTTTTGCTTTCTTGTCTACTTACACAGTTCTAAATGAACAAAACAAAACAAAACAAAACAAAACAAACAGTTTGTGTTTTCTATCTTCTGATAAAGAACCACTCCCTACTTTTCCACCATGTGCTTTTTGAAGACAAAAGAAATATGAACTATTGATTGTCTTGGAATTTTTAAATGTCCCCGTAATGTGTCACTATATCAAGATAATTTAACATCTACTCTAATTTCAGTTTCAGTGGCAATACCTGGAAGCTTGCTAATGACATGTATTTTCATAATACTGTTATGGCATGTAAAGGGGCAAAAACTACATCTGCTCCAATGCAAAAAAAGCAGCAGCACTGAAAGGAAAATTGAGGCCCAAATCGTATCGTATGGTTCACTAGGTCCAAAAAGATACAAATACTCAGAAGCAACAAAGATAACTTCTTCCCTTAATAATAAGCTTGGGGAAGGTGGTTATGGTGTGGTTTTCAAAGGAAGGCTAGATAACGGTTGTCTAGTTGCTGTGAAATTCCTGCATGATTCCAAAAAAGAAGGGGAGGAGTTTGTGAACGAAGTTATGAGTATCGGCAGGACCTCTCATGTTAATATTGTTAGCTTATATGGGTTTTGTTTGGAGGGCTCAAAACGAGCCCTAATATATGAGTACATGCCGAATGGTTCTTTGGATAAGTACATCTACTCAGAGGATCCTAAAGCAGTTTTAGGATGGGATAAGCTCTATACAATAGCGATTGGGATTGCTCGAGGGTTAGAATACTTGCACCATAGTTGTAATACACGTATTGTCCATTTTGATATCAAGCCTCAAAATATCCTTCTTGATCAAGATTTTTGCCCCAAGATTGCTGATTTTGGTTTGGCCAAATTGTGCCGCACCAAGGAGAGCAAGCTTTCAATGACTGGTGCTAGAGGAACAATTGGATTCATTGCTCCTGAAGTGCATTCTCGAACCTTTGGAGTTGTGTCAACAAAATCAGATGTTTATAGTTACGGAATGTTGTTGCTAGAGATGGTTGGAGGTAGGAAAAATGTGAAATCAGCAGTTCAAAATTCAAATGAAAAGTATTTTCCACATTGGATTTATGACAAGATACACCAAGATGATGGATTACAAGCTTATGATGTCACACATGAATTTGAGGGAATTGCCAAAAAGATGAGTTTGATTGGCCTATGGTGCATACAAGTACTACCTATGCATCGCCCAATGATAACAAAGGTTTTGGAAATGTTCGAGAGAGATTTAGATGAATTGGACATGCCACCAAAGCAAAGTTTCAGTCAAATACTGTAAGATATTTGCTATACATATTTCTGCAATTGTCAAGTACCACTTACAACAAAAATTAATATAATTAAATATTTTGATCTATTTTTCCAGCGAAGATTCAACTTACAGATTGAATGCAGAAGATGCAAGTACTAGCAGTGGTACCAAACCTCAAGCTCTTAGTGAAGTGCAAACATTGTGAACTCAAAAAGCCTACTAGGGTTGCTGAGATTTTGAAAAGGTCCCATAGGTAAGCAGTGGCATCAAAATTAGACATTTTTTAAAATATTAAATTAGACACTTTATCACAAATTGTTATGTATTCTTGTATCAACCTTGTGTATGTACCTATTGTTTCCAAGGGAGGGGCTTGAAATCATAAGTTATGTGTTTCAAAACTACTAGCCAGCTACAATATGTTACATTGGAAACCATAAATATTAAATAAAGTCTCTAAGAGGTAAATAATTGTTCAAGTACAGATTAGGTATTTGACAAAATCCTTTTAGTTCAACTATCTCCATAAGCCAACCTGTAATGGGCATACATGTACCAGTGTAAAAGTGTAAAAATGTTACTCCAAACATAGTTATGGAACGGTGCATTGTAGTACAGGCGAGTGGCATGGAAACCATCGAGCATATCACATTCCTACCATGTAAAATGGGGCATAGGTTTTGCTTGAATCTTTGAGTCAGATACTGGTGCATCATTAATCATTTCTGAAGGCTTATCAGTTGATCCTAATGCTGCACGCCCACCTTTCATACATCAGAAGTCAAACTGAACCACAATCCAAACCCGTGATTCAATTCAAAGTCAGATTATGTTTTCCTCTACGCACATATTCAAATTGATATACGCATGTGACAACTAGCGAAGACCAGCAATGAGTAAATGTAAATCTACAGAAAGCGCAAGTCACTTACTTGTCCGGTTCTCGCGAGGCAGCGAGGCTTGGTCAGGCGGGCGACGCGCGGCTCATGGCTCAAGGAGTCAAGGGCTTGTGCCATCGGTTGTTTGAGATTGGACAAATGCTGCAGCCCCATCTGCGTTCCTTTCCTAACCACCGATGCCCGGCGGGGCCCACGACGCCGGGTGGAGAATTTCCGGCAATTTTCTCTTGGGGATGACTCCAGCTAGAATCAAGCGATGCCGCGACAGAGGTGGTCGAGAGTAGATGGGATGCTGCTCACCGCTGCTTCACAACGGCGAGTCGCCAAGTCGGCATCCGCAGCAGCGACAGTAGACACCGCGACCTGCCGCCGCCGTACGGCGGATCTACATCGAGTCACCCCGCTGTCGAGCCCATCTACATTCAGCCCAACAAGAAAAAAGAATGCTGGTCCTCTCCTCGCACGTCTCTACCAACTTCCTCGATTCAAAAAAAAATGTCACATTTTCCGAATAAAAAAATTTAGGGATTCGCCTAAAATATAATTTTTTACGAGACCACGGACATCGTCTCTATACTAAGCGAATATTCATATATATATATAGTTTATTATGTGGTTAGAATCTACTGTTCCTTTACGTGTGTTTAGATGGATGGCTGGGTCGAACCCTTTTTTTTTCCTATTTGGATCAGGGTTGGGGAAGTGTTGGGTTGAACCCAAGAGAATATACCTTGAATATGCGGGTTGGATTGATCCATAGAAATCTCGCGAACGAAGCGGCTCCGGCGGGTTGGCCTACGTCGGCGCGGTCCCGGCAAAGGGCCTTATCCTCACACGATCCTTCTCCATCGCTCACCCGCCCCGACCGGGACCCGCCGCCCTCTCCCGACCGCGACCCTACCGCCCGACCCGCTGGATGCTCCCGCGCGCCGCCCGCGGACTCGCCTAGACCGCCGCCTCGCCGGACCCCTACCTAGACCGCCTCGCCCACCGGTGGCCCTCGCCCCACCCCCGCGCTCACGCGATTTGGAGAAGAAGAGGGTCTTTGCGGCTCGCGGATCCATCCGGAGGAGGCTCCTCGGCGGCAATAGGGTAGCGGCGGCATCGTGGGGGAGGTCCACCCCGCATCCATGGGTGGCCGTAGCTCGGCCTGAGGTGTTCTGCAGCAGCCTGGCCGACGATCCTTCAAGCTTCATGCAGCCAGATTTTTTTTCAAAGCGGGACTTCACCCATACCGCATTAAGAGAAAGGCCGAAAGAAGGGCCGGTAATCGGATACAAGAGGAGATGCGAGTAACCCTCGGGTTACCCACGAAATCCCCGACACAAACAAACATCAAGAAACAATAGGGGAGGGCTGGGGCGGACCCTCCAACTAACAACCCCGACAATTGAACCTGTAACAATAAAAAAACACACAACGCCCGGGTAGCTAGTGGCGATCAGAGCCAAGCATACGACAATAGCGGGAAACCATCCGCTAGAAACTGACGGCCAAGCATCCGTCCGGACCAACATCGGCAGCAAAGCATCTGCCGGAAAGACGACGACCACTTCGACGGCAAAGCATCCGTCATAGATGACCGCGACCTCGGCTGCGCGTGCCCACCGAAAACACTGGCTCGTACCTCGGCAACACACCGAAAAACGCGGCTCGTATCGACCGCGACCTCGGTAGCACGTGCACATCGGAAACACAGGCTCGTGAAAGAGAGAGCACCTCGGCAAAGAAAGCGTTCGCCGGAAACCACAACAACTAGGTTGAAAGGTCCTAATGGCTAGAGGGGGGTGAATAGTCTATTAAAAATTGTACAAACAACACTTAATAAGGCGGTTAGTAAATAAGATGGCGAAGCAAAATGTGCGGTGCTACAAGCTAGCTATGCAAGCCACAAGTCAAATATAACAATTCTAATATCTCTAGAATCACACAAGTGCTAGGTTGCTAGTTTACTCCTAGGTGAGCAAGATAAACTAACTAAAACAACCGCTAGGAGATAAACTATTCTAATCAACTAAACAACCTAAGCAAAGCTACACAAGTATATCAATGTAAATACTAAAGGAGGTGTGATCGATATACCGACGTCGACGTGTAGAGGTGGAAGCCAATCACCGTGATCAATATGAAATCTCCAACGAGCAAGAACAAGATTGACACGATGATTTTTCACCGAGGTTCACGTGCTTCCCGGCACGCTAGTCCCCGTTGTGGCGATACACTCACTTGATGTTCCACAAGATTAATGGCCGGTGTCAAATCCCCGGTGGGAGCTCAATGGAACAATCACAAGAGAGGATTCACAAGCATCGGGCAATCCACTAGTGCTCCTTTTGCGTACCTCCCGCGGGGTAAGGAACGATCCCTCACAAATTCACCGGTGTGGCCTCGAACAAGCTCCAATCGAGCTCAACACCGCCTCAACCTCTAAGCCGCTAGGGAATCAAGCAAATTCCCAAGAGAAACAAGATCCCGCAGCTCCTCCAAGGATGAAGTGCCTCTAGATGCAAGCAATCAAGCAAATGCACTTCTATCTCTCTCAATCTCACCCAAGATTCGAAGTTAGGATGAAGATATGAGTGGAGAGGAGTCTCACAAGCTCACAAGTGTGTAAGAGTGTTAAAATGTGCAAGAGAGAGCTCACAAATCCGGCCATCCAAGTATATATAGAGCCCACTCAAAAAGGTAGCCGTTCGGGGGTATCTGCGTGCTAACCGGACTCGTCGACCGGACGCACCAGCGGGTCCGGTCGCAGCCAACCGAGCGTCTGGTCACAAGAGACAAAGCCCCCGAGCCCACAGCTGACAGGACCAAGTGTGCTTCCGGCCGATGCTTCGGCCGGCGTGCCGGTCGATCTTCCACTTCAAGTCCAAAAATAGGAGCTCCTGCCACGTCAACGCCACCTCGTTCGCCACCGTGTCAGCGGCCAAACACCTCGGCGCCGTGCGGGATGGCGCCGAGATGTTCAACCTCGGCGCCAGAAGCCATGGCTGCGACCCCTGGGGTCCAAAGATACACTTATGTCGCTCAGGGGGCTAAATGTAAAAATTGTTCAAAAAAGGGGCTGAATTGTAAAAAAGGCGGCCGCACCGCAGTGGGTGGACGATGAGGAGGAGGAGGCGTTGTTGCCGACGCTCACGCTGCCGTCGTCGATCCAGAACGGGTACCGGATGTCCACGGTGTGGCCGCACCGGCACGACGGGCACGACGACGACGGCGGCGACGGCGACGTGGTGGAGGAGTTCGGGATCCGGTCTGTGGCTGCAGAGGACGCGGCGAGGCTGGAGAAGAGGAGCAGTAGGTGCAGAGGAGAGCGTAGTAGAGCCATTGTTGATGATTTCTGCATGTCCAACCAGGAATTGCAGAAGAGCAGTGTATGTTTTTGCCCAAAATTTGGGTCCCCTTGTTGCTCAAGTCGGAGATCATGCAAAATTTCGCACTGGATGTAGCTTGCGCGACGGACTCCCTGTACTGCGGATGATTCAGATTCACACAAGGTGTGTGAACGTCCAACACGGAAGATTACCAAAGCATTTGTTTTGGCCTCTTGGGACGGATGTAGTACACACAAAAAAAAATGTATAATTTGGGGATGAAAAAAAGAGACTTTTCGGTGACTGAAAAAATGTATATGCATCAGAAAAGCTGGTAGTTTTGTCTGCATGTCAGCAGAAGCCATGGCCAACAACCTGAAGGTGTGAGAAGTCAGTCAAGTCACACAAAGTTTGTTGTGCTTGTTTGAGTGTGAACATGGAAATGTCGCAGAAAGATTCTTCCAATCGGATGTACTATGCAGGACGGCATTCCATCTTACGTGTATAGCAATATCATACGCAATATATTCGGTGGATTTTTCAGTTGGCACAGAAGCTGAATTCTCTCATCATCATCCATACAGCCTTTACAAGGAAGCTTTCAGCGAGATAAAATTCTGAACAAAAACACTCTCTTCCACAAACGTATCAATTTACAGGTTACCTAAGTGATAGAGCACACTGCACACAGGTTACTGACATGTCTGAACCCTCAACTGCTGTTATGGGTAGTGGTGGATGGACTGGTCCACTGATACATGACGGAGTCCGGCGATCCGTCCCTGCTCTTCTTGAGCAAGCCCATGTCATCCTTGGCCTTGACGGCGGCGCACCCATCATCCTGCTCCATCCTCTGCGCCTCTCTGAGCGCGTCCAGCACCTCACTGATGGGCGGCCTGACGTCCTGCTCCGGCTGCAGGCACCGGAACGCCATCTCGGCGACGAGGTCCACCGTACGCTTGGTCCCGCCGTCCGTCCGGTACCCGATCCGCGGGTCCACGAGTCGGTCGATCTCGTAACACTGGATCATGTGCACGGCCATGCTGGCCAGGTTGACGTCGCCGCCGGCGCGGCTCAGGTCCACGGCGGGCTTGGAGGAGATGAGCTCCACGAGCACGACGCCGAAGCTGTACACGTCGCTCTTGTCGGTGAGCTGGTAGCACTGGTGGTACATGGGGTCGACGTACCCGGGCGTGCCCTGCGGCGCCGTGGACACGTGCGTGGCGTGCGCCGGGAACAGCCGGGACAGCCCGAAGTCGGCCACCTTCACGTGGAACGACTCGTCCAGGAGGATGTTGTTGGTCTTCACGTCGCGGTGCACCACCTGGTGCGGCTCAACGCCGTGGAGGTAGTCCAGCGCGCTCGCCGTCTCCACGGCGATGCCGAGCCGGACGGGCCACGACAGCGTCAGCGGCGCGGAGTCGTCGGACCCCGTCGTCGCCGAGGCCGAGGCCGAGGCGCGCGCGCCGTGGAGGTGGTCGGCCAGCGTGCCGTTGGGGACGTACTCATAGACGAGGAGCAGGTCGCGGCTGCTCCGCGGCGAGGTGCAGCCGTAGAGCGTCACCAGGTTGGGGTGGCGCAGCCGCGACAGGATTTCCACCTCGTTCTGGAACTGCTCCACGCTCTTGTAGCTGTTCTTGTACAGACGCTTCACCGCCACCACGTTCCCGTCCCGAAGAGTCCCTCTGTACACTGTGCCGAAGCCGCCGACGCCGAGCTCGCGTTCGTCGCTGAAGCCGGCGGTGGCCTCGTCGAGCTCCTCGTAAGTGAAGATGTGAGTATGCGGCGACCCGGTGATGCTGAACTCTTTCCTGACCGATGCCAATGGCGTCCCATCACCGATGAGCCCGGCCAGTGACGCAGATCGCCTCCTCTTCCTTCGCTTGTGTAGCATGAGGAAAAGCCCAATGCTCAGCATCATCACAAACAGAAGAGCTGCTGCGATTCCTGCTTGTGACACCGGTTGGAACCCCAAGGATAACCACGTCATGAGTCATATAGTAAACTGATATGGCTTCAAGGATAATTGCTCGTAAATTTCCACATAATCTAAAAATTTAAAATAAGCAATTGACGATCACCTTTTAATATTTTTTGACTTTTTATTTTATTTTATTTTTTTGAGATTTTTTTTGAATTTTTATTAAATCATAATATCTTTACCAAAAAAAATGTACGAAGAGACTAGAGAAACTGAAAACCGTTCAGGGCAAGCTCCTTTTCCTCTAGAAAAATGATATTGTTTCAGGGGACAACTGCCTAGTTAGTGCCAAGTGAGGCCATGTTTAGTGCTGCTGAGTGCTGAGGCATCGATTTTTCAAACACTGCCAAATGCAAGCATGCTAAGGTCTGGACTTTCATACCTGCAATTTTGAGCCCAACAGTCTTTGCTCTGCCTGCATGTTCAGAGAAGTTTCATAAGGAGATGAAATCATAAGAATAAACCAATTCATAAAGTTTTAGAGAAATGAAAAAAAAAACTTTTTACTCTTAACAACAATCAGGAACAAAAATGAAATCATGATTGTTTGTTTTCTTTATGGAGTTATGCAAAAACACTCAAGTAGTATACTAATCTTCTGGATTACTCTACTTAACGACAAGAGCACCTCATTTGTGCAAGACAAAGTGAAGCTTTTGATAGGACATATAGTGATATACTAGTTTACATTAGTTGGGACAACCGAGAAAGTAAAAGACAAAGACATGATCTCAACCAAACAGTAGACATCAAGATGACATTGCATCCAATGAATCTGTGGTGAAAGTGATACACAGAGCATAAAAGGAGGAAGCAGCCAAGATGTTCAAACAACAGGACAGCATTGTGCACGATCAAAGGTTTCTGAGTTCTGTAGAGGAGAATATTCCTATCCTTGCCCTTGCACTAAGGTCACTTTGTGGTATTCCTAGCAAGCATGAAACATCTAATGAAAACGAATGGTAATCTATCCAGGGAAGACTTGGGGAGAAGACTTGAAGATTCAGGCACTATTGGTAGGACCTCAGTCAACTCTTAGCTGAACCCCATTTGTTATCAGTTTGGGATTAAATATGAACAGGTATCAGTCCCTTTCAGGTTACCTATTACCCCATTTCCTGATACCAGTTGTAGAGATATGAAATTGAAAACTCTGGCAGATGCCTCTACTATATATGCGTGTTAATCAGGAAAACATCAAGCATGTGGTTGGACCAAATCAGCTAGCTGACAAAAGGTTGAACAGTCTTTTCAGAAAACGGCCTGTGCATCAAACTCTGAAGGCACAAATTAATCGAGCATCCTGGCCGTCTGCTGCCATTGCTTTCCATTGACCATTGAATGGATTACAGTTGTTTGATAAAATTAAAAAAACGATCACTGAATACACAAGGATTGGCTTCTGCTACTTTTTGCCGCACACTTGTAAGGTTTGTTAGAGGCTTAGAGACAGGGAAAGGAAGAAGTGCAGAGCATATCTGGCGCCAGTGTTATATGCGAGGAAAAACTTTAAAATTCAAAGTTTTCAAAAAAAAAACCTTTTTCTTTTTCGGCAAAGTCCTTTTCCATCCAAGTCTAGGAACTGACCACTTCAAAATCCATATGATGCTGCCGGCTAGTCGGCTAGAATTAGACAAGTCAAAGGGGAAGCATCATTCAAACTTGAGGCTTGGCAGTGATTGTTTTATCTTGTTTGCGTCAAGTGTATCTTATCACGAACAAAACTTCTTGTTTTGTTTCGCTTTGCTTGATGTCATAGTAGAAATTCAGGTTTAAAATGCATATTCACTAAGAACAGGTAAAATACGAGGCACAAGGTAGATAAAAAAAAAAAAATGTAGCAAATGGTGTCCATCTACTAATGTATTGTTGCTTTTCCAATCGAAGTATTCCAGCACAAGGTAGTAGACGATGCTTACCACGAGAAGAAGTCGACGAGTTGACGCATTGGAAGGAAAGATCGAAGAACCTGCAGAGCCCTCCTTTCCGTTTGCACGCATCGCAGTCTCCAAGCGTTGGCCAGTCCAGGAGGAATCCATCGCTGATCAATCCGTCGTACACGGACTCCTGAGTAAGGTTGATGTTCATCCCATCTTGGAAGCCGCGCACCGGCACGCTCGCGGAGCTGCAGTTGGCCTGAACCCACTGCGGCGGGGTGTCGGAGATGTAAGCTCCAATACTGGTGTGCTTGGTACCATTGGTACATGGCCCTGTGAGCACCTCGTTGCGAGGAATCTTGCAATTGTAGACGAAGGTGAGGTTCTTGTTTGTGCTACTGATGTTGACGGGCAAGAGAGCGAGGCTGGAAGACACGTTGAAGTCCGGGACGCGGCACCTCTCGTCGCCGGCAAACGAGTCGGAAGCCTCGACGGACACCACCAGGGAGTTGTTGTCGTAGAATATGTTGTGCACGCGGTACAGGTTCTCCCTGAACGTCCTGGTGAGGTAGGTGCTGCGATTGGCGTCGCATGTGAGACCGAAGGCCGGGAAGCCGCAGGAGAGCGGCTGCACGCCGGCGAGCGAGAACGGGTACGTGATGCTCAGGTTCCCGCATCTCGCCGGCGTGCAGCTCGTGTTGCTGGTCCGGTTGTTGGTGTCGTCGGCGGTGGCCGTGGCCGTGGCTAAGCAGCAGTCTAAGCGCAGGAAGGAGGAGAGGGGGAGCAGCAGCGCCGCCACCACCACCACCACCACGGTGGTCTGCATCGGCGGGGAAGAGGAGGCAAAGAATAGCTGGTGGTTCTTGTTCGCGTTTGCTCGGTGGGGGTGGACTGGGGAGGTTGTGAAAAAGAGGGCGTCTGACGCACGCACGCAGCGGCGGTCACGGTCAGATACTTGGACCGGAATTTGTTCCCAGGACAGTTCCGCCACGCACTTGATACACAAACCTCAGTGGCCGGGCATTCTGCTCCTGCTGCGGCGGCTCTGCTCGCCTTCGATTCAACGGCGGCGATGGAGGTTTGGATCGTGGAGGCGGCTCAAGAACCGTTGGATCGAACGTAGCAGAAGAGTCTCAAACCGGGAGCATCGAATTCTCTTGTCCCCAGTTCCGGCTCTGTTTTACGCCTTTGGAGTTGAAGGTTCCTGGAAACCAACATCAGTGTGTCCGTGCATGTTGATATGCTCGCAGCACCAATCCTGTGAGTGATTACATGGCCATTGCAGTTTTGAGATGGCATCGTTTTTTTTTTTTGGATAAAACATAAAACACAGGTTTATGCTCTTGGAGCAGTTCTTCCCCACTACCAACACTTGCGTGGAGTCGTCGGCTCTAGTCACCCGGGTGTGGTGGGGTGGGGTGGGGGGTGTGGGCCTGTGGCCGGCGATTTCTCTCCGTTTGCTCACTGGACAGAAAGACTACTGGAAAAAAGGCTGAAAACCGTGCACACACACGAGGTCCGCGATCTTGAATTTTCGAGTCTCCGGCCGTCGTCTCTTCGTTCCGTGGAAGCGACGGCGCCATGCGGCATATGCGGTTGTTCACTTGTTTTTCCAAACGCATACGTGACGTGCGTCTCCAGGCGCTCACCCGCTCCGGGCTCTGCTTCCGGCCGCGCGGCGAAAAATCTCTCGAGACTGACCGTTTGTGTCCTCAGTTTCTTTTGAAAATGCATGCCCTGCTTCTGGATGATGATGATAATGCAATCATGATAGGGAACAAACTTTGTTACCCTGTGTAGGAAAAAATGCGCATCGGTGAAGACAAAAACAAGTCCTCTCAATCTTCTTCTAGTTTGCTAAACCAAGATCTCACATCTACATGGACTGGAAATAGCACAGGCCGGAGAAATACTGCTTCATCGGCTCATGGCTCCACCTTGAAGAATTCGTGGTGCTGGAAATGAAGGTTCAAGGTACAATCAAGGATGTTCAGTAAGTCATTTTTTTCCTGTTTTTTCCTGTTATTCTTGGCTAAAACACTACCTTTTTTTTTCTCTCTAGGCTACAACACTACCTTAGACCTGTATCAAACAATACGTTAAAACAACATGTTGCTTTCTATCAAAACTCAAGGCTTTCACGGTGGGGGTGCACGACTAATATAACCAAATGATAACATTCAATGAAAAGGAAAAAATATATTTAACAAGGAATTGAATAAACCATGTTAGAACGTACAATGGCTAAAGGGCAAGTGGAATCCTTAGTTTTTAATCCGAGAGGGTACGCACACACTCCACTCCACCCTCACATCATAAAAATTCCTTATAAGTACACCGATACTACTAGAAAACCAACCTATGTACAATGGCTATAGTGGCCAAGTCGAACCTCAGTCTTTTTTAAGAGGGTACACACACTCACAGCATGGTCGCACCATCCAACAAAATAAAATTGCAACACAGTAACCCCCTTAGATAACCCTACCACCAAACAAAGACTCTTTCACAAACCCTTAGTTTTTCTATTGAATAATGGGCGCTATGAATTGAACTATGTTGGCATTAGAAATGGGCCTCGGTGCCACTATCATTAGTATATTTAACCTAAGCCTTCTACTCGATTAAGAGAGAGTTACAATATTACATAAAATCTTTTACAAGGCACTTAGGTTTTATTAACCATGATGTTTTTTTTTAAAACAAACCACCACGGTTAATCGATGCCGGCTGAGCCAACTGGCGAGGGCAAAAAACAACAACGGTTAATTTATTAACCGCGGTGGTTTTTTATTAAATAACCATCACACCATGGTTAATAGACCATTAACCTAGTCGGTTTTTATAAAAGGCCCGCCACGGTTAAAAGGGCCAAGCTAACTATATTTTCTAAAAGGTCATCTTAGCCCTACAGTATATATAAACGAACTTAACCACTCCTCCGGCCGCCTCCACTTTCTCTTCGCTTTTGCGTTCCTCCCTCTCTCACGCCCTCTCCCTCATCCCTCTCCCTCAACGCTGCAACCTCTTTCTCTCTTCTCCATCTCCACGATCATTAACCACTTAAGTTCTTGGATATGGCGCATTTTTTAAACACCTTTATATGAGAACCTCCTAATTCACCCAGGGCCCACACTTTTGTCATTGTCCCATAGACCTCGCCAATTTGTCGCAGGTCTCACATAATAACTTAGAAAGCGCTATTGATAACTCATACCGGGATCAACAAAGGTAGCCTTCTAACATCACAACATTTGTTACAAAAATATAGATCGAGTCGCGGAAGAATAATAACATTAATTTTACAAAATGTGAGTAAGTTATATTTGAGTAAACTTAGCAATTTCTTTTGCGGAAGCTAGGTAGAACTAAGAAGACACCGGATCATGTGGTGCCCACCAGGCATAACCTTGGTTAACAAGACGAGTCACACACGCAGCAAAGGGTTAACAAACCCCGACGATGCGAGGAGTACTCAACAAGACTTACCCACGACTAAAAATAGGAGAAGACTTCGGGAATCTTTGGTCTAATAGGATTCAAGGTAAGGCTTTGCAAGAATGAAGAACTTTTTTCTGAAAAAGCTTACTAAGAGTGAATCCTTATTTTCAATGTTTTAACTCATATTAGTATATCATAGAATCTAGGTGATTCTATACTAGAGCAACCACTTCTTAGATAAAAGCCAACTTTTCTTTCTTCAAAACCATGTTCCATCAATTACTTCGATGAAGGGGAAGGGTCTCCTTCTCCGAGAAACAGCGGCGATTCATGAATCGATTATAATCAATTTGGGGAGTTCTAACCACCGCCTAAATATGTAGCACCTAGGCTTTGCATATATCAACCTTTTTTCGCAGATTCTGTCCAAAGCGGGAGGAGGCTGCGCCGCAGAAACCGCGATTACTCCACCTCCTACCACCCCGTCCTGACGACGGTTTGACCCCGTTGGGATGGGTACAAAAACTATCATCTCTCCACTCCCGGTCGTGGTTGCCATTCGTAGGACTCCGCCGAGATCCGGATGAAGCAGAATTGTATGTGGCTAGTTAAGATGTTCGGCCCGATGCGGGGTGGACGCGATCGGGCGTGCCATTGACCCAAAAGGTCTGGAGCAATATGCGTTTCAAAGCGTCCGATTTCCTTTCGAGGCCAAACAGCGGGCCCGGTCCTTAAGCGACCAACGGGACAAAAAACGCGACTAGGTATCCGTAGAACTTTGAACCTCGTCCGTCGATCTCAAATTCATCACTACATCTCTTTCTTTTCAAAAGCAGGTACCATCTTCTCAAATAAAAACATTTTTGGTAGAAAAACGAACTAATTAAGCGAGGGGCTAAGTATCACTAAGCATTTTCGAAATGAAACAGGTTATCAAGGATGGTATTGAAATAAACAAGGATAGTATCGACGAATTAGGTTATCACACTCAACTCTAATTACTTAATACAATAAAGCATAAACAAAAAGTGATATAAAACTTTTAAAATATCAGGAAGGGTTTAATGAACCGGGCTTGCTTTGTGTTGCGAGGAAAAGTTAGATTCCCGTTGGACCACCCCGTCACTCTTGACACCAACACATGGTGGATGCACCTTCTCCAAAGCTTGGTCATCGTAAACCCATCACTCTCGTTCACTACGTAATAATGATGCATTTAGCTTAACATGATGGAATGATAAACATGATGCTTGATGGATGCATGAAATGATAAACAACTTGTACAACTTTCCTTCCGATAAGTTGCGGCAACAAAACCAACTTGTTGAACTACTCTACAAGATATCATCACCATTGCCTAAGGAGTTCTCAAGGACCATTTGATTGTGGTATGATCCAAGATTCACAAAACAACCCAAAAAAGTCACACAAAAACCTAAATTATTTGACACTAAACAATTTATAACCCACATGAAATAATAGAGCTTAAGATAGAAAATAATTTAAACATTTCAAAAAACAACTCAAACTTTTTATACAAGTAGGACACATCATAAAACAGTACCAAATAAATTTTCATGATTTTTTTAATAAATATTTTATTTTCTAAAAATCATGGAAGATGCATTTTTCAATTAAAATTTGTAATTTTTAAAACATGCGGAAACTACTCAAAAACTCAAGTTTAAATTTTTTTCATATGTAAACATACTCATAAAGAAAACTCTACAAAAATTTTTCCAAATTTTTGAAGCTATTTTAAAATTTCTATGAATTTTTACAAAAACTGGACACTATTCACATTTGAATAAAATCGAAAACTCATTTAAAAGGGAAAATCGGCCACTGGGCCAAAACCGGCCCAGCTCGGCCACGCGCTAGCAGGCCGGCCCAGCACGAAACAGGCCGGCCCAGCGGCCTGCCCGCGCTTGACCTCGCCGGCCGCCGGCGACCGGCGAAAGCTCGCCAGCGGCGGGGTTCCCCAGCGACCGGACTCGCCCCTATCTACTCCCCTCTCCTCCCCGCACACATTAACCCAAAAGCGTCACCTGAAAAGGCTGGCGGCACCCTCGCCGGCGGCCGCGGCGGACTGACGACGCTCCGGCGACGCGGACACGGCAGTCAGGCATTTCCGACGACGACGGAAGGGCAGCATCACCTCCAACACAAACGGGCGAACGCGACTGCGCTAAAACGAAAAGAACTCGGCTCCTACCGAGCACAGTTACGCGCGCGGCGGCGGCACAAAGCTGAGCTCGCCGGCGACGGCGTTCCGGCGACAACAACGCTATACCGGGCAAACTAATGGATGATACACGACCAGAGCCTCACCACGAAACTGGATGCGCACGCTTGTTCAAGCAGGGACGGGGCAGAGCTAGGCGGACAACGGTGGCCCGCGGAAACGGCGGCGGGCTCCGGCCGGTCGTGACGGCGTTCCGGTATCCAGTGATGCGCTGCGCAAACCAGCGAGCCGACCGTGATAACAGCAACAAGACGGGCTAAAAGGCGCGTACTGGAATGACTCGGGCTCACCATATAAGAAGGACGACGGCGAGCAGCTCGCGGCGGCGCGCTGCTGCCGGCCGCGGGGGAAGATGACGACGCGCGCCGGCCGATTTAGGCGGCCAAACGCGATGCGAGAAAGTGCAGACGATGCTCAAGAATGTTGCGGAGCTCATGGCGTGCTCAAATGCGGCGATTCAAACTCGGCGGAAGCACAGCGCGGCGGGCGGATCGTCGGCGGTGGCGGCGGAAAAAAAAGTAGATGATGATGGCCGGTCGGTTTTAAAGAAAAAAGGAAGGGACGAGGAGATGGCTAGCGACTTCGCGATGACATCCAGGTGGCCGGTGACGCGCGAGGACGACCGAAGCGTCGAGGGCGGCCACGGCGACGCCGACGACGATTGGCCGGCATGGGCGGCCATGCCGGTTACTGTAGCGCGCCTAAACCCTAACTTTCGGTTTTTAAAGCCCGAAATTCACCCCAAAATTTGAACTGAACTCGAAAAACTCAAAAGCAACTTTGCTTAAAATTTCAAGATCACCACAATTTTCACAATTGGAAGATTTTCAAATTACGGCCTCTAACATAGCATATGGATATATATATTTAAACATCCGGCGATGATGCATAATGATAATGCATGATGAGCTTAATTAAATTTTAATTAGAAAGTAACAAAACAAGTGGCGAGGAGGATGCTCACCAAAAGGGTGGAACTTCTCCTGGGCGACGGAACTCAAAGGAAACGCGGCCGACAAAGTCCCGGCCGAAGAAACCCGACGCCCGGGTGGAGTCCACGGGCCACGAGTCCACCGGGCGGTGGGAGTAGCGAGAGGGCGCGGCTTGGCGCGAGGGCTGCATGAGTAGTGAGGATGGGCGCGTCGCTGAGACGATGGAGCAGCTAATCGAGTGGCGAGCTCTCGGGCGGGCGATGGTGTGACGGCAAGAGGCGGAGGCATGGCGTGCGCGACGGATTGAGAGCGAACAGACGAAGAGGAGCCACGGGCTGGCTTCTAATGTGGACAGAGGGACATGCTCGTCTATACGAAATTTGCCTATGAAAATTGCAAGAAGTGAGAGGCGCGAAATTGTAATGTCATATTTCGGGATTACACGAATTGCGACGACAAAACTCCATAGTCAGAAATGCGATGTCACGAAAAAAAATAACCAAAGAATAACCGCACACTATCCTAACCTAGGGCCGCCGCCGCCAGCCTCACTCTTCAGTCTTCCCTCCCGACTCCGCCGCTTGCCTCACTCGTCCCTGCCGCCGCCGCCGCCGCCGCCGCCGCCAGCCTCACTCGTCCCTCCCGACGCCGCCTAGGACTCCTGCGCCACCCTCCACCTCTCCCAGCGCCGGCCTCGCCGTTCCGTGCCGAGCGAGCCTCCTCTGCTCCTCCGGTGCCGGCATCTACGCTGGCCTCCTTGCCTCTCGCCGCAGCGGTCTTCTCACCGGCCTCACCGCTTCCAGGGCCGGCCGTAGGACCTACCACCACCCGCCCATCGCGGAGAGCAGCTACAGCCTAGTGCGCCTCGCTGCTGCCGTCGTGGCCTTCGCCGACGCAGCGGCCCTGGTGGGCTCCGATCTCGCGGACTTCCTCCAGTCCCGCAGCGTCAAGCATGCTTCCTTGATTTTTGACTCAGTATGTTTCTATTCGATTCGGTCTACTTGTCCATGCTGGTTTCGATTTGCTCCGTGTGGATTTCCAATTTTGTTGTCGGGCTTTCTGTTTCGTGGACGTGGGACTCCGCGAGCCGTTGCCTGAGATGAAATCGGTGATTAAGGCTGGACGGCTGAAATTTTGTCGTTTTAGTATCAAGGTAGAGAGGTAGGGATGTGTTGGCAGACTAGTATTGCAATCAGTAGTATTTATGTAAGACCCTATATTACAGTTGAACAATTTATATTGGTATTTATGCAAAATTCACTTAGGGTCCGTTTGGATCGTTGGAATTGAATTCATTGTAGTTTAGACACATATTTGAGGTAGCTATATACGAGAGTGCAAACAATGCTTGGTTCAATTTAAGGTATTACGAAAATTTGATATATTATATTTTTTTTGCATTAGATGTATTGGATTATACCATATTGGATAATATAGTTTTGGTTAGGCATACTCTGGATTTAAACCCTGCCCCCCCCCTCCTCCCCACTGTTTCTGCTCCCTCGTCACTTTTCACGCACGTGGGGCGGCAGCGGCGCCAGGCTCAGTCTCTCAGCGACGGCGAGGAAATCCGAGGCTTCGGCGGTGGAGTCAGTGGCTCTCTCTCTTGCCGCTTGCCAGTTGCCTCGTGACCTTGCCTCCGGTCCTCGCAGACACTGGCCAGCGACCCCGTCGTGGCGCCTCCTGGTCCCTTCCTGCCTCTGGTGGACCGTCAATGGTGCCTGGACTTGGTGGCTGTACGCACAGCAGGAAGCCAGCTACCGCTGCTCCACCAAGGCGATCGCGCTGCTTTGCGAGCGCTTATGCCCCAAAGCAAAGCATTACCTGTTGGCTTAGTGCTTCAGCGTGCTGAAGCTTGCGCTTTGTGCTGCTTTTTGGAATGAAGTGGTACATAACTGGTATCTGCTTGTTTGTTGAGACCTCTTGTTTATTTATCCAATCTTCACATCAAATCAGTTCATCAAATGAGATATTGTGTGTAGTGTGTATTTATTTTCCTATTGGGTATTTCAAAACTGAATTGGTTCTGGTTGAGTGATCATACCTACTCACTCAAGTTTCATCAGTTTTGGATCTTAATATTGATATTACGTCTCTTTGACATGTTCCATTTTTTAACAAGCAGATAATATAATCTGATTTTGCCTGAGGACACATTTTAAGAACCAAAGTGTAGTCTACAATGGCAGATGCCAGCCCTAGAACAGAAACATCAACAGATGATAGTGACGACAATCACGAGGTAAGTCTGGTTGATCTTGATCTGTGGTGTTCAACGCAAATACTATTTTCTGGCTATGTGATGTGACCCAATAATATTTCTAATGTATTGTGTGAATCATCATTAGTGATACCAAACATCACTTTCAGTTCAAAACCATATATGTAACAATGCTTCCATGTAGTTATGTGAAATCCACTATCACAGGTAAACGATTTCAGAAAGAGCAGCAGTAAAAGTCGAACAGGAGTTCAGGGCTCTTGAGTAAATGTGTATTACAAAACTTTGGGACTTAATATTCCCATAGCACTCTGCATGGACAAATAACATAATCCACAAAATTAGGGAGACCTGAAACTGAAACAACATCATAAACACTTGAATTTCTATATAGCCGGCAAAGTTCCATGTCACTGTTAAGTATTAGATTTGATCAGTAAAGAACATATTTTTTTCCTTAAAAATGAAATGACAGCTTTCCTTCTCTGTTTGAAGGAAAAAAAACATAATTCTTGATGTGGGCCTTAAAACACATGTCCTTTTTTTTTTTTAAAAATAAAAAATCCCAATCTTTTCCCCTTAAGCTTTTCATTCTTTTCCAGTAGCTTTGTCTGATGGTAATATAGTATCACATGCATTATAAGCTGGTTTCATTATAACATTTACAGTTTTATAAGCTAACACAGTCAGTGAGTTCTGAATTTACCTCCAACATAGGTCCTCTGATTAGTTAGTAGTTGATGCATGCAAAGACTATAAAAAAGCAGCCAAGGAACCTTGGGATGCAAAATCTAACATTTTGGTATTTCCAAGCATAGTTAATGGGAAGGGAGCTTAAAGCTTTTATTTTAAAGAGAAAATTGGTGTGATGGATAAACATTACCAGGTGTTGACTACTTGTGCTTTAAAAGAAGTACAGGAAATACTTCTGATTTTTAAGTAAAACCTTGGAAAGAGGGGGAAACTGTGATATACAGATAGGAATGAATGAATCATGAGCTTGATGATTATGCTTTCGTGGGCAGCTTGAACCAGGCTCAGGTGCTCTTGTTGTTGCTTCTGACTCCAGTGACAGATCCAAGGACAAACATGATGATCAAAAGGTGCATGTTTTGAAGTAGCACTCTTGTTTTCGTTTCATGTTTCTGCTGTTTCTTTCCTTATATTTTATTTTGTAGTCACTGCGTCGTCTTGCTCAAAATCGTGAGGCTGCAAGGAAGAGCCGATTAAGGAAGAAGGTGTGTGGATTTAGTTTTTACATCCTCATACTTAAAAAATAAACCAGTGCTTGTTTGGATGTTTGTTTTTAGTAGTCTTAAAGCAGTGTTTTTATGTTTCTGTAGACCTTGTTATAGCAGTGCTTTTATGTTCAGGAATAAGGTTTTCTTTTCTTCAGGACATGTTGCTGGTATCATCATACACAAAGTATATTGCATAATTTTTTTTGTCATTGTTGCTTGTATAAGTGCTTTGCATTGAAAACTGTGTTTGCTAAAGGCTGGAATGTGTAAATCCAGCAAAAAGGGAAGTGTAAAAGTTGCTATCAGTTTACTTCCATATGGAGCTTTAGTTGAGTTCCATGGAAGTTACTGTTACTCTAACAAGTGTTAGCATTTTGGGGAAACTTTAACCCTTCCATGTTCATTTTCAGTTCTCAGATCTGACTTCTTTTTTTTTTTTCTGAGGTTTGCTCTAGTGGACCTTTATATGATAAGTTCATGAATCTTACAGAAGGACTAGTAACTGGGGACAAATTCATCTCCTTAGCACATATCTCTTTATGCACCTTGCCATCTTAGTAATGGATGCATTCTGTTTGTGAAGATCCAGCCTACATGGGGAGCTCTTGGGTTTGCACAATAGTCATAATTCAATATGGTTTGTTCAATAGCGGGCGGCTGCACCAGCAGCAAGCTGATGGAGCCATCTAGAATAAACTTCTATGTCAATAGGGAACATGTTTTAGTCGTTCATTAAGTCATTATTGATGTTCTTGTGATGAATATTATTTGCTTTCTTTGATCATACACCACTGGTCTCAACCAATAGTACAAACTCACTGCAAGTCCTGTTGTATTGTTATATCAGGTTCATATGCTTGCATGCTTGTTAACTCAAACTTGAATAATGAGAATCCGATCAACTGAACTAAGTAGTACAAATCAGTGCTGACTTACAGTTGTCATTATTAACTACTTTTGTTTTAAGATTTTGAAAGAGGATTGCACATGCAAGTGGCAAGTACCCCTTTCCAGTTTCTGATGTGGATTGCTAATGGACATTGCTGTGGTATTCCTATAGGCATATGTTCAACAGCTGGAGAATAGCAGACTAAAACTTACCCAACTAGAGCAAGAGTTGCAACGAGCTCGTCAGCAGGTTACTCCTATGGCATGCCACATTTTACAGCCCTGTGTCCTATTGACTAAATTGAAATTTGCTGAAGATATTATCTCTCACAGGGCATTTTTTTATATCTAGTTCAGTTGATCAGTCACACTCCATGAGTGGAAATGGTAATCATTACTTCACATGCATAATGTTTGCTTGCTCATTAGTCATTTCCATAGAAGCAGTCAGTAATTCCTGTTTTTTATGGGGGAAATGTCTTTTCATACAGGGGCAATGGCCTTTGATATGGAGTATGCAAGGTGGTTGGAAGAGCACAATCGGCAAATTAGTGAACTAAGGGCTGGTGTCAGTGCTCATGCAAGTGATACTGATCTCCGCAGTGTTGTTGATAAGATCATGTCACACTATGATGAGATTTTCAAGCTCAAAGGAAATGCAGCCAAGGCAGATGTCTTTCACGTGTTATCAGGCATGTGGAAGACACCAGCAGAGAGGTGTTTCTTGTGGCTAGGAGGTTTCCGACCATCTGAGGTTTTAAAGGTGTGCAGAGTGTACTAGCCTTACAAATTACAATGTGTTTATTATCTTTTGGGCCCTCCTAGAGTAGCGCAACACGCTTTTATATGAAGACATGGAATCTGTTCTCTTTTCAAGCATTGGTGATTTCATTGTTTAGGTCACTGATAAAATATATGCAAACTGCAGCTTCTTTCGACACAACTTGAACCTCTCACTGAGCAGCAGCTGTCAGGGATAGGCAACCTTCAGCAATCTTCACAGCAGGCTGAGGATGCTCTTTCACAAGGAATGGAGGCCCTTCAGCAATCCTTGGCTGAAACCTTGGCTGGGTCTCTTTCGTCTTCTGGATCAACAGGAAATGTGGCAAATTACATGGGTCAGATGGCCATGGCCATGGGAAAGCTCGAACGCTTTGAGAATTTCCTTCGTCAGGTATTAACCCTCTTTTTCCAAATGCCTTAACAGAATGCATCTCTCTCTTTTCAGGGACAACTCTTTTAAGTTTGACCAGACACATAAAAAGTACAAATATTTGCTTATGATGTGTAATAAGTGTCATTAGATTGCGAATATATTTTTACAATAAATTTATTTGGGCCTACATGTGTTGATACTATTTTATATAAACCTAGTCGAACTTAAAAGGTTCGATTCTCAAGAAGTGAGGTATGCATTCTTTTGGGGATGGAGGAGCTAGAGAAGTAGAGAGCATGTGAATACGGTGCCTAAATCCTGCTTCTTTTCTTTGCTGTATGTATGTACCAAGGCTGACAACCTGCGGCTGCAGACCCTACAACAGATGCAAAGGATCCTGACCACTAGACAGTCAGCTCGGGCGCTGCTTGTGATAAGCGATTACTCTTCACGTCTCCGTGCCCTAAGCTCTCTCTGGCTTGCTCGGCCGAAGGAATAGCAAGAACATACAATTTGACTGCAATACTTTTCACATTTGGTTTTCAATGGTTATCTTATCAGGAGATTTAACAGGGCAGCGACAGACTTGATTGGGACATATCTGCACATACTGTAATCCGAATGGAAGGGGATGCTCATGTAGCTTAGGCTGCTTAGCCATGTAGTTAAAGTGTTCAGTTGATGGTTCATGTTGTATTATTACCAACTGCTGTAAAATTCTCAATCTGTATGCCCCTGCAGCGAATCATTAGAATGCGCATTGATGTTGATCTGTCGATTTTTGTTCATTCTGTCGGAACACTAGAATGTTTGCCAGTAACATCTCATATGGCTGATCCACCGCATTAAAAATTTGAGCGTATGATTATAATTGTTCATTCAGCACCATTTTGTATGGTGGAACCATACCATTGACTTGTTTAATAGAATATGTTGTTTTGCCAAATTAGAATAGCAATCGGCATCTGTGGAACAGCAGAGAGATGCCTCCCATGTCACCTCGTTTAAAATTTGAGAAACGAGGATTATCAGGATTCGGGATCACCCGAGAGACGTGACAGAATGGAGGGAGCAGTGCTGGACTTACGTTTGACCACGTGCGCCCATTATGCAGACTTTTCAGCTTCTAGCGTTGAAATTCAGAGCGAAAATTGGCTCCACCATTGTGCCAAATATTGAAAAAGACATAAGAGCCTGACATGTAAATATGAAAACCAGCACCCTCTAGAATAGACTGAAAAAAAAAAATCTGGAAACACGACTGCCAATAGCGGTAACTGAAAGGCTGCAGGAGTACTACCTAACATTTTGCTTACAAGATGAGCAGAAAGAACTCCTTGGAACTTGGAAGAAAGAGCTGGTTCGAAACTGATCGGCAAGTTGAAACGACGATCGAAGCAGCTATACGCATTGTTTGATGCAGAGACTGAAATATTTTTAATATATATATATTTTTTTTGAAACGACGAGTCGTCAATTAAGACTTGTTCGGTTAGGGGTGGATTGAGCCCAATAATTATTCTAGATGAACAAAATTATACAAATTTGACAACAAATCCGGCGGCTAGGAACCGTTCTAGGTGTAGTTTAGGCGACTTCTAGGTGACCGTTCCTGATCAACCGAACAGCCCTTAGCGGGTAGAGAATGTGATGATTAATCACAAATTTTACAATTCTTGGGTCTCCTATCACGTAAGATAACGACGTTTTGTCATTTACTAATGCCAATTGCCAAAGTTCAACCCTGCTATGCGGACTTGCTTGCGTGCTGTGAAAAAAAAAAAAAAAAATCCAAACTGCATCATCAAATTTGCCAACCTTACTACCTTACCTTTCCAAGTTCCAAACCATGCTCCGATGAACTCTTCTCGTCTCAGATTTTGAATTTTGATGGAAACCTTCAGCTCCACAAGAACTTCCAAGCAACAACGATGCATCCCTCCCAGGTTGCTCATGTTGGCAATCCTAGTAACCTCCTTGCAGCAGCTGGCAACCGCCGTCGATGCCACCACCACCACCACCAGAGACTCCGATTGCCCGACGGCGACATGCGGCAACCTGACCATCACCTACCCGTTCACCCTGAGCGGCCGGAGCACGTCCTCCTGCGGCCCGCCGGCGTTCCAGCTCACGTGCAACGACACCTCCGCGTCCGGCGCGTTCCTGGGCGGCAACTCGTACATGAGGGTCCTCGACATCGACTACGGCAGCCGCTCCTCGTGGCCGTGCACGTCCTCATGGCCGCCGACGCCGCTTGCACCGTCATCTTCAACGTGTCCTCCGCCTTCGCCATCACGGACAGGTTCACGATCAGCGCCAGCAACCGGGAGCTCTGCATCATGGCCAGGTGCGGCGGGACGCTGCCGCCGGTCGGTGCCGTCCCCGTGACCAACTGCAGCAGCAATAGCAGCCGCACGTTCGCGTACCTTGGCGGAGGTTACGGCACGGGCAGGCCGCCGGCGAACGACGGGCGCTGTGAGCTCGCGGTGTTCCCCGTGCTCGGGTCCGAGGCGGATGGCGCGACGTCTGCCAGCTACCGACGGCTCATAAGGGGCGGGTTCCGGCTGGAGTGGGAACCTGTCGGTGACTGCAACGCCTGCAGAGAGAGCGGCGGCCGGTGCCGCTACGATGCCACGGACGGGAGCTTGCGTTCGTCGACATGCAGTGAGCTAGGAATTAATAAGCACTCAGAAAGTTCTAAAGAGTATACTGCAAAAGTACAGAGTTGATTCGGAATCTTATATTCTCAGCATGACTTTTTACTGAATTGTGAATTTTTCATACAGATGGAAAGCACACGCGCAAGTTAATTCTGATTGGTAAGAATATTGCTGCATCATACGGAGTATATAATCTATAATCAAATGTATATGATCTAGTGGCTTCATGCTCAGTTGGTCTGTTTTTTGCTGAATTTTCAGTGTCGATGTCTGTCATGGGTATTGGGTACCACCTTGGTTTTCAGTAGTCTAGCTTGGCTGATTTACCGTCGGAAGCAAAAATTCAGATCAGGTTTCTGGCGAGCCTACTCTGCCGACAAATCAAATGAAGAAGAAGTACTAAAAAGGTGTGGTTCTCTTGCTCCACAAAGGTACAAGTATTCAGAGCTTAAGAAAATAACCAAATCTTTCAAGGAAAAGCTAGGAGAAGGAGGTTATGGAGTGGTATTTAAGGAAGCCTTCGAGATGGCCGAATTGTTGCTGTGAAGCTCTTAAAAGGTTCCAAAGGCAATGGGGACGACTTTGTAAACGAAGTTATGAGCATCAGTCAGACATCTCATGTAAACATTGTTAACCTACTTGGGTATTGTTTAGAAGGATCAAAGCGGGCGCTTGTCTACGAGTACATGCCCAATGGTTCTTTGGAGGAGCATATTTATTCAGAGCTGGATATTGGGTGGGAAATGTTGCTCAAAATCGCCATCGGTATTGCACGAGGATTGGAGTATTTACACCAAGGGTGCAACACTCGCATAATCCATTTTGACATCAAACCTCACAACATCCTTCTGGACAATGAGTTCTGTCCGAAGATTTCAGATTTCGGTCTGGCAAAGCTATGCCGTCTCAATGGAAGCATCCTTTCAACGGCGGAGGCAAGAGGGACTATTGGTTTCATTGCACCAGAAGTGTTCTCTAGAGCTTTTGGGGCTGTCTCAACAAAGTCAGATGTCTATAGCTACGGAATGATGCTCCTGGAAATGGTCCGGGGGAAAACCAACATGAAAGGATCTGCTGACGACAACTCAAGTGAAGCATTTTTTCCACAATTGCTTGACGATCATCTCGCGGGAGACATAGAGGATTGCCAAGTTGCACATGGAACTGAAGAGATTGCAAGGAAACTGATCTCAGTTGGCTTATATTGCATACAAATGGCACCTGATGACCGCCCTTCCATGAGCAGAGTCATAGAGATGTTGGAGAAGAGCGCCAGCGAGTTCGAGATGCCACCGAAGCCATTCCTCTGCTCCCCATTGCAGTCAGCAAATGCCTCATCCATTACAACAGTCATGATATCGATGTCTTCGTGATGATATGGTTGTTGTGGCATAAAATTGACAGCAGGATAGTTCTAGTTCTCTTTATTACTTTGTTGTGTGTGCTGTGGTGGATATGTGTAACTTTTCGTAGTTGTTTTTAATGAAAATTGACAACAGTCATGTAACATATTCTATAGTATACCGTTTAATTCTTAAATGTTAACAAATTTCTCTATAGATTTGATCAAAATTTAAATACTTTGACTTGAGAGAAAACTTAAGGTTTTTTAACTAGCAACAACATGAACAGTTAAAAATGCAACTGACGAGATGAATTCTCCATTTACACTACTAGCTAGGAGGAACTCTATCCGCTCGCGTCGCACCCCCACGTGGGGCGACTTCGCCGCCCCCCCTCGCTCCTCCTCATCACCTCCTCCCGCAGCCGCCGCCTCCGAGCCGGCCGTCGGCATGGCCGCGCGATTCGGCCGTGATGGAGGAGGCGGGGCTCTCTTCCTCATGTCGTTTTGGTGGTGCCCAAATTGGTGGGGCGCGCGCGCCGCGTTTGCTGGTGGTTGAGGTCGTCGGTAGCAATAGTGTCGGGTGTCTGGGCTGGCTGGCGGCGGTTGGCAATGGTCTCGGCGTGTGGCGGTGGGCGTGCACGTGGAGTGAGGCCGGTCTGCGTGACACGTCGTGCGGGTCGGTGGGGGTGGCGGACCCAGCGGATGCTATGTGTGGTCGGCATGTCGATGCCCTAAAAGGCAGGGCCTCTATAGGGTGGCTAGCAACAACAACGGTAGTGACATGCTGGGATCCGGCGTGCGGGCGATATGTGTTGGGGTTCATTGGGCAGGCTTCGGTGGCGGCAACGCTGAGGCGCCGCTTTCCCTCCTGGGGCGTCATGTCCCCGGCATCTTCCACGGGTGAAAACTCATTCCATTCTTGGGCGAGTGACGGCGGTGCATGATGTCATAACCTTCCTGAAGGCATCATTGTGGAATTCGGCTCGATCGTGATGTCTCGTGGTAGGGCGTGAGGTCGAAAGTCGGAGTTGCTGTGTTGCGTGGGTAGGTTTTTTCTTCGTGATGGTTCACGCTACGTTATCTACCTTGTATGTATTTTGCTCTCTACTTATTAATGAAAGCCGGTAAAAGGATCTTTAAAAAAAATGGCTCGACCAAAGTAGACCTACGCTCTCCTCGGTCGTGCCTCTTGCGGTGCTAAGTCGCGTGCCAGGCACGCCATGGTCTGCTGAAGAGACTCTGCGGCCTGCGCACTGAAAATATCACAGCGCTCCTTCTAGACGTTCCACTAATGACTTAACCTGCAGGATAGTTCCCGTTGTTCATTGGGCCACCGAGCTACAATTTCTTGAGACCATTCAGCTACAGGTGTGCAATCAGGTCACCGAGTTTGACCGGACCCTGGTGTCTTTGTTGATCAAAGATTCCATGGCAAGTTGATGATTAAAATTGCACAACAACAACTAACATCTTGTCTCGCGTTGGGCGGATTACCATGACTTCAGATACTGTTATGCCACGACCGAAGAACAACTTTTGGCGTCATCATTTTTTTTTCAACAGAAATCTTTGTTGTTGTCTCTTGGTGAACTTTTGATGGTCACCACGTAAGTACGTCCTTGTCAGCAACCACGACACCACCAAGACAGAAGCTGTTCCCCAACTCGGCCCAAGAGGCAGCGCAGGCCCAACTGGCGATATGCTGGCCCAACCTGGATAGCGTAGCTTAGTAGTACTCCCTCCGTCCCAAAATAAACGGCGTTTTTAGTTTCGCGGTAAACATCTGCCGGTAATTATATATTAAAATAAGATTAATATTTATATTACATAATTAGTATCATTGGAAAGATCTTTTGATCTAGTTTTTAACAAATTTATTTGGAGATTTAAATCTTCTGCGTATTTTTGTACAAATCGAGTCAAACTTGTGGCACGAAAAACCCAAAACGTCGTTTATTTTGGGACGGAGGGAGTATGTACTATATACGAAAAAGTCCATTTAGGTCCCTTTAACTTTCATGAAAGTTTAATTTTCATCCTTAAACTCTAAAATCGGACAAAACACTTCCTTAACTTTTGAAATCGTGCAGATTACGTCTACGATCTGGTTATGCGCGGTTTTGAAGGTGGTTTTGTCCTTTTCTTTTTTATTTATTTTGTTTGAATCGTTTAAAAATTATATTAAATCACGGAAAAATTATAAAATAGAAATTTCAATTTTGTTAAACCCTATATGAAAAAGTCTACTTAACACACACCCCCGAACTATGGGGCCGTGACTACTCCTTGCCATAAAAATAACCTTTAAAACCGCTCAACGAATACCTAAACTTTGCAAAACCGTCTATTCCACCCCCGGCCGGTTTTGGGAGGGGCTGTTTTGCCTACGTGGCAGCCACGTTGGAGTGGTTTTGACACATTGGCGCGAGGAGATGGAAGCGGATGTCCTGAACTGGACCGACGGGTGGGACCCATCTATTAGTAAAATGAATAAAAAAAAAAAACATAAATCGCGCGCAGCCTCGTCGCCGTCGCCGACCGCCCGCCTCAGCGCAGCCTCATCGTCCGTGGCGGCGCCACCTTCGCCGACCGTCCGTCCGCCCGTCGACCCAGGCCACCTCTTCACGGCTGCGGTCGTTCCTCCGTCGCGCCATGTTCGAGCCTCCAGCGCAGCAACTTGTGCGGCCCATCATCCCGACTTCGGTTGCCATGGTCACTCCTCCCTATACACTTGAACTTGTCGATGTCGCCCAGTGTTAGCCATCACAGCTAGTCACTCAGCTTTACGGGTCCTTCAGTCCAAGCCTCACATTTGTCCTTCACCGCTCTGGGTCCGTCACCCCGGCATGTCCCTACTTGACTTTCACCACGCCGTCGACCACCCACTCTGAGCTCCACAGCTGCGCACAGCAAGCCAAGAGATATGCTGCACAACACACTCACGCCACGGTTAATTAGGGTTTTCCAAGACATAATAATAATACCAAATCATTTTTTTTTTTTGAATTAAACGAAGATAATTTTTATATGAAAACTGCAGATCTTGATGAGATCTACAACTTTCTAGTTTTGAGTTTTGTGACTTCTGTCATTTGAAATTGTTAAAATGCTAAAAAAATTAATGACATATTTAGATGTAAGGTATTTTTACCCTTTACCCCTGCAGTTTAACACCGCTATAGCCCAATCTCACGTTAGCAGCCTGGAGGGCAAAAAAAAAAAAGTTTTACAGTAGTGGAGCTGAAGTCCGTCAAACTTTTTCAGTGACAGAAAAAAGAATTCGAGGCCGCGCATATGTGAACGTGCTCTTGACGCATCAACGAAAGAATATGATAGTTCCAAGCGTTCCGTTCCGGTCACCACGCCAATGACTAGCGACAGTCGTCTCAATTTCAATATTGCTCCGTGTCCATTATCAGGCACCTCGAAAATTCGTCAAATCGTAAGTAAGGAACTGCAGACGAATGGCCCGCGAATGTCCAGTCAAAGGTTTTAGCTCCTAAAGTCAGTTTATACAGGGCAGACGGGTTCACGTTCACGTTACCGTACGATCCTTGTAGAGCTGTTCACCCTTCTGTTCGTCCAGCTACACTCCCATCGCCGAGAGGCGACCGAGAACCTTTTCTCCCGCTCCTATGCCTCCGTCCTTGTCGCTGCTCTTACGAGTCTCGTCGGTGTGGGTAGCCTTATCCTCACCACTGATGATGCCTGCGGCGGCAGCAGATGGGCAAGGAGGAGAGCGCTGCCCGCCCATGCTATGCGGCAACCTGACCATCTCCTTCCCGTTCGGGCTCATCCCGGAGCAGGCGATGCAGACCAGCTGCGGTCGTCCGGGGTTCCAAGTTCGTTGCGCTAACAGCACCCCATACCTGGGATACTTTCGGCGCGAGCACTGGTTCCAGATCCACAACATCTTCTACGACAACGCCTCCATGGTCGTCGCCGATGTACACAAACTCCAAGGACTCGAGCTCTCCGGCTCCGAAGGCTGCCACCACGTCCCTACAAACAACACCCCAGCCCATCTCGGCCTCCCGTTCTCGATCAGCCCGGCTAATCACGTCCTGATCTTCTACAACTGCACTACCAAGGCGCGCGCGCCGGCGCCGGCAGTTGTGGCGAGCGAGGGGTTTGTGGAGATGAGATGCGGCAACGGCACGTTTGCTCGCATCGGAGGGCGTTACGACGACGACGAGTCCAACGGCTACGGCAGATACTTTCTGGAGGGCTGCGATGCTGCCGTCGTGCCGGTGCTCGGGAGGTCTGGCAGGTCGACTAACGCCAGCAGGTACGAGGAACTCATCGGCGACGGATTCCTCTTGACATGGCAGCTGGTCTTGTCGCCGCCATCAGCAGGTTTGTTGAATTCATTCGTGAAACCTAGGCATGATTCGTTTTTTGTTCTGCCGGGCGAAACACTACAGTTTGGACTGGTCAGAATTTGCCCTCCCGAATTGAGGACTGGTCACATACTCACATTTTCTTATATTATCACCGTTCGTTTGGCTGATGCCAGTTGGCTAGCGCTGATTTTTCTGAGAGAAAGGTACTGGCTGACCTGGGCCGATGCTTTGTGAGAGAAAATATTGTTGAATGCCTGGCTGATAAGCGTTGGTAGTCCAAACGAACAGGGCGTATGTGAGTATGTGTCGTCCATCAAAATATAGAGGTTTATGTAAGAGAATTGATCCATATCGTCCATAAAAAAAAAGAGGGCCATGTAAAATTGGACCCGTATCCATGCAATTTAATTCCAACGAACACACTCTGCACTGTACTGGAAGTTTTACTCCTTGCCAAGAATTAGTCAAAAACAAAGTTCCCAAAAAAAAAAAAAAAAAGAATTAGTCAAAAACAAGTCAATATCCACTCATACCGTATTATTCGGTGCATTTGTTTCACCGTACAGTTTCCGTCATCAATCCCATACTACTGGTCAAATCATTCTCCTTTTCTTATTTCTGTGGAACCCGTGACTCTTCAACTATTCCTTCCTCTCTAGTGCAATCCTAGAAACCTTGTTCCGCTCCCATGGCTCCAAGAATGTTTGCTCTCCTTCGTCTCCAATTCCTCGTGATCTCCCATCACCACCGATTCTAAATTAATCACCTTCACCACTTGTGATGCTCCATGGCTGTGGCTCCGTTCTTGTCGTGGCTCTCTCTTGTCTCCTCGCTCTGGACGGCATGGGCGTGGTGGTCCGTGCCTGTGATGCTCGCGACAGCGGCGCCGACGATGGCAGCGGACCGGCAAGGAGGAGAGCTCTGCTCCCCGACGCTATGCGGCCGCGTGAACATCTCCTTCCCGTTCGGGATCATCGCCGACAACGCAACGGACAGCTGTGGGGTGATCGGGTTCCAATCCCAGTTCCAGGTTTTCTGCTCTAACAACATCCCATACTACGGGGGGTCGACTCAATATTCGCCCCGGATTCTCGACATCTTCTACCACAACTCCTCCTTGCTCATCGCCGATGTCCTCAAGCTGCAAGACTTCAATAGCTCCGCCTCCAACGGCTGCCACTCCCTGACAATCAACAGCTCCTCCAGTATCGTCTTCCCGTTCTCGATCAGCCCAGCTAACCAGAACCTGATCTTCTACGGCTGCGTGGAGCCGCCGACGGAGGCGGACGGCGGAGCCGCGGGCTCGTGGACACACGGCGTGCGGGGAACACGACGCTGGTTGGCGTCACCAAGGGTCCCGACGTGCCTGGCACCTACTTCTTGGAGGGCTGCAGCTCTACCGTCGTGCCGATGCTTGCGAGGCCCGGCGAGGCGAACCCAGCAAACTACAAGGAGTTCATCCGTGACGGATACCTCTTGACATGGCAACTGCCGCCGCCGTCGCCATCACCACCACCGGCTGGTAAGTTCGCAGTTGGATGGAATCTTGAACTGCATTTTTTTTTTGAGAAAGGATCTAGAACTACTGCGCACGTTGGGCACTAGTCTAAAAATTGTCCAACAGAACAGTATATAGACTGAAAAACACGGACGTGGCATAAACCACCGATCAGCTTGTTTAACCCGGCCGCTGACTTGATAGGAGGTTTAGCGAAACGCATGTTGTCGTTCCCAACCGCGGTTGCCGGTAGGCGTTTTAGCCTAACCGCCGCCACTTCGCCGTTAGAGTCGGCAGCGCAGAAGTTAATGAGATATCCCGCTACTCGTATTAAAAAAGTTCAGAAACAGAGAATTAACTTCACCTGCCACGCTAATGCCATTAGCTTTCACTAGTCATTGTTCTCGTTAGAGCAAGTATTTATGGCGGGTTGTAAGTCGGCTAAATGCTGGACGTGTAGACGAGAGAAGGGAGGAGAGAGAGGAGAAGTGGGCTGTAAGCTTACAGCCGGCTTGGGGCACAAGAACCAAGACAATATGTGAGATAGACAAGTGAGTCCTGTATTAATTATTAGAAAGAGCTAACTACTGTATGGGTGGGCTGGGAGAAGGCTGTAAGGAACCTTATAGCCGGCTTGCTGGCTGTATTATAATACTTGCTCTTACTATGTTAGTGGTCTGACGACTGACGATTAATCAAACGATGAAAGAATATGAGCACTTGCCTGAAGTTTCGGTGGCTTTGCCGTCATCCATGCCGTCATCCATAGGAGTACTTTATTATTGCTGTTAGGGTGTCCACAATGGTAAATAGATAATGCTAGCTATGTAGTTGACTGATGTGGAGGTGAGAGACAATAATAAAGACATATTTTATGTTATTGGACTCACATGCTCTCCTTACATGTTCTTGGGCTACGTGAAATAGTTCTATTTGCATGTAGCTAGTGTGTACTCTCCTACTTTTTTTTTTTTTGCCACATCACTCCTAGATAGCCAAATAACTAACTATTGGAGACGACCTTACTGGTAGCAGGTTGCCATTACCATTATTACGAATATGCTCATTTGAGACAAGGTTTACAACTTGGATTTAATTAATCTTCACCCGTCTCACTGATCAGCTATGTATTCTATTCATAGATAGATTGGATAATGCCTTAACGAAACCCAACGCTTTGAGACGTGGACCCGACCGAGTCAAACGTCTAGCCACCGTCCCTGTCCTTTCCTCCCCTCAGATGAAAAATCACCACCAGTTCGCTTGTACAGTTCCTTCACTGACCAAACTCGAAATCCAAACTCCGCTACTGTTCGCCAATCCACTATGCAACCGCTCCTGCTGCTACTCGCTTCCTTCCTCCTCCTCCCGCCGGCGGCGGCCAGCGCGGCAGAGTCGTCAGGCTGCTGGCCGAAGGCATGCGGGGGCTCAACATCACCTACCCGTTCTGGCTGGACGAGCCCGGCAAGCCGCCGTGCGGGCCGCCGTCCTTCAAGCTCAAATGCAACAGCAGCGGCGCGTTCCTGACCGCATCCGTGTACCAGGCGTACCAGGTGCTCGACATCTTCCCCAAGAACAAATCCTTCCATGTGGTGGACCACAACCTCCCGCTCGACAACGGTTGCCCAGCGCCGACGGTGAACATCTCCCTCTTGTCGCCCGCATTCGTCTTCAGCAAGATCAACAAAGAGCTCCTCTATCTTGGCGAGTGCACGGCAGGGTCCCAACCAGCGGAGTCGGCTGGGTTTCAGAGCCTGCCTTGCGACAACAGTTCCTTCGTCCGGCTTGGTGACGGCCGGAATTTCTCAAGCCACCGCATCCAGGGGAGGAATCCCACCGGGCTGCCTCTTCACTGTCGTGCCGGTTCTCGGGGCTCCCGATAGAAATGCGGACGACGACTACGTCGCCAGCTTGAAAACTGGGTTTCTCGTGGAGTGGAAAGCGGTGCCAGACGATTGCCCCAAGTGCATGGCAAGCGGCGGGGAATGCAGGTACTACGGCTACACCGGCAATGAGTTTGCCTGTGATTGCTCCGGCGACAAGTGCGGTGAGTTCAGGAAAATTAAAAACTCATGGCAATTTGGACCATTTTTTTGGAAATAGCATTGGTCTGCTAATCTAGAAGTACAAGTAGAGTTGGCCTACACCAAATTGGAAGAGATGTCAAAATACCCAAACACACATTTCAAGCATAGGGAGCCCAAAAAATACATGGAGATCAAGCAAAAGTAACAATGGCTTGCTTTATTACTCATCCTATTTGTGAATTACCATTAATTCTTATTAGATCATGTATTGAAAACTACGCAAGTGGCATAGTACCAGTGACTGATTCAAATATCAATTCCGTGATATCCGTTTTGTTCTTCGAAACCTATCAAACCATCGGGCCAACGTCCTCCCAGCATGTACAGCGATCAACTTAGACTAGCACATAGTGGAATTCAGCATAAGGGAGTTGCCTGCTTCAAATTCCATATGCAAAAATATTGAATCGTATAATATCATTCCTTCATTTTACAAGAGAAATAATTATATCACTACTTATTTCATTTTAAAATCAATTTCCATGCTATTTTAGGTGTCAACGGGAATGGCAGGAAGATAGCACTAATAGGTATGCCACTTTTGACATTCTTTCAAATTTCACTAGTTATATATAGTTATTTATTAATGTATTAAATTAATTTTAGTTTCATTATTGGAACTTGGAAGATCTTAGAAAAATACTATAAAACTTCTCAGATATATACATATATTTTGCACATACATACTGTAATGAAAAATTCGAACACAAGCAGCCCACAATTTATAGCTTTCACTATAAAACTACATAATCTGGATTAAAATATGTGATCTATTTTCACATTTGCAATTTAAATTGTCTGTGTCCTCTAAGTCTGAATGCACATAATATTAGACCTCATTGTTTTGTGAGAAGAAAATAACATCTACTTTTAATTTCAGTTTCAATTTCAGTAGCTGCAAGCTTGCTCCTACCATTTATATATGTGTTGGTATGGCATAGGCAAAAACTAAGGTTTTTCCTTTGCAAGAAGACCAGCAACACCATAGAAGAGAACATTGAGGCCCTAATATCAGCACATGGATCACTAGCTCCAAAAAGATACAAGTACTCCGAACTAACAAAGATAACATCATCCCTTAATAATAAGCTTGGCGAAGGTGGTTATGGCATGGTTTTCAAAGGAAGGCTAGATGATGGACGTCTAGTTGCCGTGAAATTCCTGCATGCCAAAAAAAGGTGACGGTGAGGATTTTGTGAATGAGGTCATGAGTATTGGCAGGACATCTCACATTAATATTGTTAGCTTATTTGGATTTTGTTTGGAAGGCTCAAAGAGGGCCCTCATATATGAGTATATGCCCAATGGTTCCTTGGATAAGTATATATACTCAGAGAATCCCAAGGTAGTTTTGGGATGGGATAAACTTTATATGATAGCTGTTGGAATTGCTCGAGGGTTAGAATACTTGCACCATAGTTGTAATACACGCATAGTCCATTTCGATATCAAGCCTCAAAACATACTTCTTGATGAGGATTTTCACCCCAAAATTGCTGATTTTGGTTTGGCCAAGTTGTGCCGTACCAAGGAGAGCAAACTTTCTATGACTGGTCCTAGAGGAACAGTTGGCTTTATTGCTCCTGAAGTGCACTCTCGAACCTTTGGAGTTGTGTCAACAAAATCAGATGTTTATAGCTATGTAATGATGTTACTAGAGATGGTTGGAGGCAGAAAAAAATTTTAAATCCGGGGCTCAAGAGTCAAGTCAAAAGTATTTTCCACATTGGATTTATGACCACTTTGGCCAAGATGATGGATTACAAGAATGTGAAGTCTCACGTGGAAATGAAGGGATCGCAAAAAAGATGAGTGTGATTGGCCTGTGGTGCATCCAAATATTACCAGTGCATCGCCCTACCATAGGAAAGGTCTTGGAAATGTTTGAAAGAGGTTCAGATGAACTAGACATGCCACCAAGGCAAAACTTTAGTCAAATACTGTAAGATATTAACATTTAAGATACATATTTTTACAACCATTTAGTACCATTTACATTAAAACTGACGCTAAAAACTTTTCATTCTTTTGTAGCGAAGATCCGGCTTACAATTTCAATGAAGAAAATATGAGCACAAGCAGTGGTACCAAAACACAAGTTTCTATAATGATGTGCTAAGTGCTAACTATGAAGGGATAAGTGCTTTGAATTCAAAAATTTTATGACGTTTACCATTGCTAACAACTCTGTGAAATGGTAACCTTATAGCATTGGAATTAGGTGTTAAACTTGTGTATGTCTATGTATATGAGAGGTTTGAAATGTTAAGTTACTATGATGTTTGTTTCAAAACAAAAGGCGGCCTACGATGGTATCACCTTTCATTCAAAGTCGTAAACATGAAAGCTAGATAAGGTGAAGTTAAACTAGCCAAGTATGCATAAGATACTTGACATACTCATAAGTCATAACATATTTATATTTTTGGCTTGTTGGTTACATATTGCTATACTGTCTCTTTCACTTATGTGGGTGTTTCTGTTCACCACTGCCGTGCATATCCCGGCAAGTACAGTGGCTTGGTGGTAGATATTGGGCATCGGACTCCATCGCCTTGCGGTTTGTCCTGAGTCCTTGCAAACCGTAGTGAAAATTATTTTCTTGGCCCTATGTAAAGTTGCTTTTTGTTTTTTGGCCTTTTTTTTATGAATTTGCTTATTGTTTGATGGATTTTTGTCACAATAAAATCCATGTATTGGTATGTACCATTGAGAATAAAATAAAAGAAAAGAAAATATATACGGAGATATACACATATATGTACGTGTGTGTTCGTTATATATTACAAGAAAGGCTGAGAAATTAAGAAGCTAACAAGGCTTCTAGCAGGCTGTATATGCGTATGTATACTTGCCTTGACATGCAAAGAAGCAGCAAGTTTCTTTGAAGAGATAAGCTAATACATGACATGATCATGTATGTGTGCACGTATACTCATTGACGTGCAAATGGAACAGAAGCTAGCAAGTGTACTTTCGATACGTACGTGCACTCGTATACGTCCGGAACCGGCCGTAGAACTCGTACGTATGCCGGTCTGTGCCACGTATTTTTCTGTACGGTGCACGAGCCGGGCCAACAGGCGCGACACGACTCCTGGGTGGATATAGATGAGGCCAAGATATTTTGCAACGGCGGCCGGATAAGTACGTGCTTATCTTGTGCACAAGGGAACGGATCGAGTCGACTCCGGATATCTCGGCGGGGCTGCAACCGATTCCTGGCGGCGCTGCGTTCAGCCGAGAGCCCCTCCTCAACCCTAGACCTGCCTATATAAAGGAGACCGAAGACTCCATCGACGGGAGGTCACACTTTGCATCAAGGCGCCGTCAGGCTGCCGAGCAGGGAGTGTACGCTGGCTTGGTCCAGCCTTGCCCTTGAATGAGGAGGAGATCCAGAGGCAGCCGCCGGCACGGCGCCACCACACGGTGCTCGCCCATCGATCCAGTAGATGTGGTGCTGCCCAGCAGGAACGCCACCCTTCACCACCGGCCAAGATCATCTGGTCCATCTGCATATGGGTCAAGAGGAGCACAGAGAAGACAACACACGTCCATACGCCGTCAGGCTGCTAGGAAGCGCGTGTGCAGACACGGCGCTCGCATCAAGGTGGCTTCGTCCAGCCTGATCTGTACCGCGACGCCGAGCAGCTGGTCTACGAGCGCCATCGATCTACTACACGAGGCGCTGCCCGGCAGGAATGCCACGTGACACGTTGTCGCTGGCCAAGATCGTCTAGGCCCATATCGACTCGTCCGCGCCGCCGCCGGAGTGACGTTCACGCGAGAAGCCCGCGGGCCGGAGATGACGGCCAGCCGATCATCGTAGAGGGCAGCCGCCGCCACGGCGCCATCTGTCCAGGAGCTTGCGGTGGATCAATCCAGAGGAGATGAGATGACGGCATGCATGCACTCCTGCTGCAGCGTCACCATGATAATGAAAGCACCAGTGAAATGCACGCATCTACGGCGGTACGCTTCTCCATCCCCAACGTTGTTGGACAACAAGGCCGATGCCCAACGTGGAGGAGACGATGCATCCCGGCGCCGTCAGGCTGCCTGGCAGGAGGTGTGCGACAGCCATGGTGCAATGATGCCGAGGTCCAAGGGCGTTGGCTTTGTCCATGGCCTGTTCTACACTGCGACGCCGAGCAGGAAGGGGACGCCGGCAGCTGGTCTACTAGCCCCATCGACCAGATGAGATGCTGCCACACACATGATCGCGCCGCCACCTGCCAATGCAAGGTCAATCGGTCCATGCATCCCCTGATGCTATGCCGACCACGTCATCCACGAGCAGGCCATTGACGACGCCGGCCGGCCGATTAGGCACGGAGCAAATCAACGGGGAGAGAGGATGGCAGGCTGATCACATCGCGCCGCCGCGGCCAGGATCATCCGGCCGAGGTAGACACCATACCTGGCTGCGCCACGTACATCCACTACGCCGACTATGCAGCGGGCTGCCGGCTAGCATCTTCGTCTACACCGACGACATCGCCGCACTGCAAGGGGTGAGCGCGGACGCCATCAACGGCGGCTCCATCTACCCGACGCGGCCACCGTGTTCAAGAGGGGAGCCTGGATGCTATCGACAATGGCTCCATATTTGCGAGGACGCCGCCGCTGTCGACGACGGCTCCGCATCTACACCAACGCCGCCGCCACCCTCAAGATGCGAGTTGGTTGGCACAACACACATGCCAAGCCACGACGAACGTATCATCGGCGTCTACGACAAGTTGACGCGCACCTGAGCAATCCCACCAACTTCGCCACCACGCGTCCCTCTCGACACTGGCGAGGCAGACAACGAGACGCCCCCACATCACGGAGGTGAGCCTGGACGCCATCGTCAATGGCTCCACATCTACGCCGGCTGCCGCGCACCAGTAAGCTCCACCTCTACGCCGGCTGCCGCGCACCAGTAACACGCGCGCCAAGCGGTGGCTGATCGACGCATGCCCATGCCATCTAGTGCCGCAGTCGAGATTACGGCACAGTGATGTGGAGTACCACGACGCATCGGCGATGGCGCATGCAGGTGCATGTGTGCGCGTGCTAACAAGTCATGAGGGCACCAGCAACCATCAAGCTGCATATTATACATGTATATGCATATACGCGTACGTGTGTGCGTGTTGTGTGCCTCACAGACCAAATTATAATCCATCAGGAGCTCGGCTGTCATTCGAGCCCTATTTATATAATTTTATCTTTTTGTATTTTGTGTGCATCAGGTGAAGCTGTTCAGGCAATCGAGCCACGTACATCTACACACTGCTTCAGCTGCTACCACCACCATGCGCCTGCTCACGCCGACGAGGTGGATGACCTAGGCGAGTTCAAGTCTTCATCAACTACTACAACTTCAACAATTCCAAGTGATCAAGTTTCACGGCGTACCACACGATGACGGTGCCGAGGAAGTCAAAATCAGTTCAAGCTACATCAACCATGCAAGTGCTTCTACCACTACAACGTGCCGTTCGACACCGACGAGGCGAACGACACAGGCGGCGTGGCTAATACTCTAGCCCACGTTCTACCGGCTCATGGACCGACGAGGCCATGGACACGCCAACGCCATCCACATCTACACCAACACACATGCATGGAGACATGAAGCAAAGACCGACGACGACAACCAACGCAGCTTAATCGGAGGTACTCTGTGAGCATGACTCACGGGGGTAATTAACTAGGAGCTTTCCGAGGCCCTAGGAACCATGAAGACTACAATCGCCCAAGTTAGATTGCCGCCTGCAGGCTACCCATGGAGCGCACATGTACTCGGGAACATATATTTGTATTTTCATTAAATATGAATAAAGTTCGTGTTCCCTCTATTTATTTCTTTTGTGTACTTTAGTACACTGGCACGCCCGCACATTTATTTTTATTTCGCATAGAGAGATCCTCCCCTCTTGAGTGATTTTTCTGCGGAAACAAATTGGCACGCCCGGTGGGACATGGTTCTCCTCCCATCTTTGCTGCGCAAATATTGGTCGTCGTTTTCGCTCAGTCTTATTTGGTGCTATTTCAGGTGTCTCACTTGTTTGAGGCTCCTCATACATAGCCCAATGCTTCACTGGACCGTTATCATTGCCGCCCATTTCGTTTCCTTTTTGTGTTTTCTCTGTGCAGGAACCAAGGTGGATGCTTCTTGTTTGACAAAGCTAGGAGCGTATCTACTACGCCGATGAGAGCGTATCTACTACGCCACGCTGGGGCAATTTTTGCTTGCCAGCTCGGTTGTTCATGCTGGTGGCAATTTTGGCTGCCATGATGAGGCTACCCCGACTACCGCTCCGTGCCTTGGAGGATCCCGATGTCGTTGAAGCTGGCTCCCTTTACAATGAGCAGAGCCGCAACATCGGTTGACGCACATATGTACCGTCAATTTGATTGGTGCAATCGACAATCCTCGAATGGGATTCACGGCTCTGTGCCCCTGATTAGTCGTTGGGGTCACCCTCAGCAAAGCCGATGCAAGGATGCACCTTGCCAGACTCGTTCGTGGCACAAGCAAGACGTCCTCACTGCGTGCGCCAGCAAGATGAATGCCTTGTGGGATGGTGACTTTGCCGACTGATGAGCCATTGACACCAAGCTCGGCTCCATCAAGGCCTCGCAGGAAGGACGGTGACTTCGTCAACTTTGGTGCTGATCTAGTGGCGCCGAGGTGGAGGATATCCTACAGGAAGCCACAAGCCAGTGGCTCCAGCCCGATGTTTACAAAACAAGGCTGCTGCCTACCGACGGGTGGCGCTAATGATGGCATTGAGGGCCAAAACAAGGGCAATAGGACGCTGAACCTACCGCCAGGCATGAAGACGGTGGTAAGATGGCTTGGCCACGATGATGTTGTAGTCGTGCCATCAATATTTCAACTCGTCATAGTTGCCGGCCGATGATACAATCTCAAAGAAAGCAGTGGCCATGTCTTGCATGGTCACACCTCGTTTGTGGTTGGCGTGCGCGTGCACGTACACATGCACGTATTGCTAAACAAGCAAGCCTCACCCATGCATGCATGCTCGCTGTGCTGTGGCTGCAGGTCAAGGGGGAGAGGTCGTTCATTGAATCGACAAGATCTACACGTACACGTCCGACACACACCTTCTCGAACACTCCATGTTCGTCTCCCCGTTAAGGCAGCTGCAGCTCGCGTCTGGTTGCGGTTGGCGATATCATGTCTGCTGCCCACACCCGTGACCAGATGGAGAGCAAGCGCCTTGAGGAGACCAGATGGAGAGCAAGCGCCTTGAGGAGCTTGAGTAGAGATCAAGGCGCATAGCACGCGGCTTGCCTGACAAGCGCGTGGCTAACCCAACGTACGTATGTCTTCCTCATCGGCCTATGCTATACATAGTGTGGTGCGCGGCTAGCTTCACTTTGCCAACCAGAGCGTGTGGCTGTTGGAGGAAGGCCATCAAGGAGCGGAAGACTTCGTCAACACAGTGCGCGAGAAGCGACGCAGCCGGCCGGGAGATGACAACCTGGAAGAGAAGCCGGAGCAACAAGTTTTGACTCCATATAAGACTTGGGCAAGTCTCTGGCTATGGCGAGCCCTCGGGTATCTGCACGTACGGAGGCACCACTACACGCGGGCGCGCGCCGAATTTCCCATCAGGAGCGACACGCCTGTATGTCGCCCAACATAGGTGTCCTTGTGCTTGATTCCATCATGATGGCAATCACAAGCCAACAAGCTAACAAGGTAGGCATTGTGTACGCGCCGTGTACGCTGCCGCTGCATATACTCCTCCACGGTACGTGTCGTCCAGCCTCAACACTGTTGGCTGTTAGTAGCCCCCTGCTACTCAGGTGATGCGTCTCAGGAGTCATCAAGATTGAGTGGCAACATTATTGTTTGCTGCTCATCTACATCGACGGCTTGACTGGTGCACAAATTATCTAAGGTGCTGTGGCCTGAGGGCAACCCCATCGTTCACTGGGAAATAAGGGTGTGTATGGCCCAATACATCCTCATCTACCGGTGGTGTCACCGTGCACAACCAACTTCACCTTCACCGACCCCGACGCTGGCTGTTGGAGGCCCGCAAGAAAGGCTGTATCACGCCAGCACGGAGTCCATGGCCGCGGCAAGCTTCCGGCGGAAGTACGAAGGTACAACTACGCTCAGCTCTACGCATAAGGCAGTTAGGCTTCACACGCCGAACTTAATTTTCCTGCCGGAGCGACACACTTGTCGCCCAACTATAAGGGACGTCCTTATTATGCATGCTGCCTTCACGCCGGCAGCGGCAAGTGAGTATGCCTCGGACACGAAGGTTGCTGCAAACAAGCTAGCTGGTGGCCGAGCGTCTCCATCCAAGGCATTCCCGAAGCCGGAAGCCACAAGCGCGGGAAGTGATGGCGTTCACGTCATTCTCTATGGGTAAGAACTAATCTAGTATTGTTTCTTCCAATCTTGCATAACCATGTGCACGTCGCCCCCGATATCATGATTTGGGCCAAGAAGAGAACGACGTGGCTGCCAGATGATCAAGACGGCGCCGGACTGCGAGAAACTCTCGCGTCACGAGACACGAATTCTCGGTTGCCAGGACATGAACCTGAAGATGCTAATACTACACCGACATGCAAAGCAACATCAAAATGCAAGGAAGGTGTATATTCATGCATGTATTGGCCATGTATACATGTACGTGCAAGGTGCAACTACCACAAGCTTACGAGCTAAGTGGCTGGAAGCTGCGACGCGCGCTCGGTGGCTCACGTACATTTTGGTGCTACTTGTTGGCTGCCCTAAGCGTTGATAAGCTGGCGTCTACGAGGGACGCGCTAGGACAAACACGCGGAGTCATTCTCGACCTCTAGCGACCACCGAACGCGCCCCTCTGCTCCAAGCCACGGCGTGCTGAGCCGGATGTGCGGGAACGGCTCTTCTGCACACCTCTACAACCGCCAGACTCGGAGGTTACGAGTACGCGGATGTTGTCAAGCACAGCTCTGGTGTTCCACCGCAACACTCTCGCCGCCATCAGACGGGTGAGTACAGACATCATTGAGAATGTCGTCATGTTCTACACATCAACACCGGTGGCGAAATCATAGCGCCTTGGTGTCCAACAGTGTTGATGGCTTTCCGGCATCCACTTTAACACCAACCCCTTGGGGTAGCACTAAGCACTCTTGCCATCTCGACGCCAATGTTATTCCGGCGCCATGATCTGCATAAACCCTGGGGCAGCCCCCATTGTCCTGCGGCGCCGATGTTTTGTCGGTGCCCCATTGTCCTACCATGCGCTTGACGAGTGCGCCAAGCCAAAGGATACAACAAGACAGATACGAAGGACGTGCGCGCCTCTGCATCGGCACAATGACGGCAATGGCGGCAAGCGTGCCTCTGCATCGACACGATGACGGCAGCGGCGACGAGCGTGCCTCTGCATCGGCACGATGATGGCAGCGGTGGCGAGCGCGCCTCTGCATCGGCACGATGACGGCAACGGCGGCGAGCGTCCCCTTTGTGTCGACACGATGACGGCAACGGCGGCGAGCGTCCCCTTTGCGTCGGCACAACGACGACGGTGGCAAGCATTCCTTCGCGTCGGCATGATGGCAAGCATCCCTCTGCATCGGCACGTTGACGGCAATGAAGGGACATGCACGCATCAAGACCCATCGAGGCCGTCCGATCCCGACATGTCCCCACGGCACAAGGGGACAAGCAAGGTGTGATCCCACAGGACAGCAACTTCGTCAACCTCGGCGCCAAGTCAACAACACCAAGCTGGTGGGCATTCTACTTGTGGAAGCCGCATGGCAGCGGCTCCAGACGACATTGCGGCACAAGGCTGCCACCTGCTGCCTGTAGGGGACGAGCGGCGCTACTGGTGGCGTCAAGACGGCGTGACGTGGTGTTAATTAGTCCCGCTCACTGCAAATTAAATAAGGGTTCATTGTCCCGCCATCGACGTACCGGAAACCAGAAACGACACCCACAGTGTCTCAGCCTTGGAACGCATCAAGCAGTTCACGCCGAGGCAACGGTGGCACATCAAAACGCTAGAGGCTGCCAAGTTCATCACTTGCGCCATGGTAGGTGGCCGCACTGCTGCTGCGCCACCACCAATGGGAGCATTTGAGGCTACGATCCTGGCTGCATGATGGCCTCTTGTAATGTGGGTGCATGAACCGGAAAGCTGCGTCTTGAATTCGCTTGTCGAGGACAAAGGAGGATGCCTTTCTACCTCAAGCGCTTCGTGCCCCGTCCGTGTCAATGTCAAGCTATCGCAGCTCACATCCATACTGGTGGCAGGTCTATATCTTGCTACGCTTCGACCTCGATACCACAAAATGGTTGGACATGACGAGGAACGTGTTTATCCTCTACTGGCGCCCAGGATAGGCTGCCGGGACCAGACTTTGCCAAGCTGTCACCATTAGCAAAGATGATGCCGAAGTTCACAACCTGCTGATGGACACGCGCATCATGCTGAGGGCAGCACCACGCTGCCCTGATCCTATATAACACAGACAGTCTTGCGACAACAACAATACGTACACCGGGGGCAACACCATTGTTCCCCAGTGTCAACACACTGGGGCAGCACCACGCATGGCTCCCTAGTGTCCTACAACGCTGGTCATCATCCAGTGTCATCGTCAACATCGTCAACCAAACCTGGGGCAGCACCATAGCCTGCTGGCATCCTCACGACGTCGTTCTCCAGCATCGTCACCAACATAATCACACCTACGACGCCAACATTCTTTCGGCGTCGCGCCCTACATAAAAAACACTACGGGGTATCACACACCTCCCTGTCTCGTGGGCGCTGATGATGGTCTTCTGGCATCGCGTTCAACATCAACAACATGGAGTAGCACCACACCTCCACGGTCGTCTACACCACCAACCGCAAGGGTACCTTGGTCTACATCGACAAACCCAAGGGACGGAGTCACACCTCCTAGCTCATCTCCCATGCCAATGCATTTTGGCGTGACCTCCAAGAATGGCAGCACTATGACCAATAGTGCACCTCTGCAAGAGGCTACGTCGCGGAAGGCCTTTCAACAACGCCTCCAAGCTCACCAGCCGGTGCTCCACATCGACGGGAGGTTCTTAATTTTTTTGTTTATTTTGCATATTCTTTTATCCATATTTTTTTTTTTAGAGTAGCATGCATTTTCCATTGCATCACTCGGCCACCTCCCTCCCTAAAAAAAAAACCCCAAAAGGCTCTCCCTACCGGGCCTTAGCTGCAGTGAAGTTTCGACTGTCTTGGGACTTTTCCGGAAGGTCCGGGGCAACAACCTAGCACATGGAGCTTGCGACAAGCCACCACATCACGGAAAAACACAGCGACGCCAAACGTGTTTCCGCTTGGGGCAGTGGGAAGACGGCTCGAGCCGCTCCCTAAGCAGCGAGGTGACCATGCCTCTCGCGCTTCCTGACATGAAGCGACCCACATTCGGGAAGACTATAGAAGAAGAGCAAGAAAGGGCTACCTGGTGCAACACAAGTTTCTCCAAGTGTGCACCTCTTGCCACCTCGAAGGTGACAACAAGGGACCAATAAAAAAAAAATGCCAGCGAGGATTTACCTAGATATACAAAGGTGAATGGCTATACTCCAAGTTCCTCATATGCTAAAAAAAAAAAAAAAAAAAAAACAAAACAAAAAAATGAGCAAAGAAAATGGTCACCAAAGATGCGGCCGGGCAGCTCAAATATCAAAATGGAAGGCGGAAGTAGCCATTCACCATCCTCGGCAAAAGTGATGGCAAATTCTTCAGCCGTTACCCAAAACCAAACACCCAATCAGCCGCACCTACGCCTCCGTGTCGAGAGCGAGTGGGCTGTGGTTCAACTCAACGCAAAGGGAGTCTCGACCAAGAATTCCCTTCACCCCAGTGGAGACATCCAAGCAGAAGTCTACACATTCAAGCACACAACGGGCGAAATCGCAGGAGCCATGTTGCTATGGTTACGCGAACGGCACCCAATGGTTACGCCCCCGGGCTGTCCTATCACAAGCTGCACATATAGCTTATGCCCATGGGAGAGCCAACATTTTCAAAAATATTTCAAAAAAATCCAAACAATATACTCAACTTGATGACTTTTGCCTCATCATTAAATCTTCCTAGCTATGTCATCTATCACCGGACAAGCTAGTTGTTTATTGTAGTGTTGCAGGTCCATCGTTGCACTACAATCGGGAGCGGTGCGATACGCCAAAGGCGGTTAGTATCAAGCTGATGAAACCCTTCAATCCAGCCATATCACGCCACAATGCAAGGTGGCACTGGGTTGATAAAACCACACCGAGGGGGGGCGATGCGATGCGCCAAAGGCGCCCGGTGTCAAGCTGTGAAACCCTTCAACCAGGCTGTTTCATGCCACGATCACAAGGTGGCTCCTTGGTTGATAAACGCTTTCGTCAAGTACCACGGTCCTCATACCGTATGGCCAAAGCAACTCAAGGGCGTCCGATTGGCTAATGCCATCATTCGGACCTGATGGATACATCATTGGACAATGCCGCAACATGGCCCTAATGAAGCCCTACCTCGTCCCGTTGGCCGACGCCGCCACGCGGCTCCAACGGAGTTCAACCTCGTCCTGTTGGCTGACGCCGCCACGCGGCTCCAATGGAGTTCAACACTGTCCCTGTTGGCCGGCGCCGCCACGCGGCTCCAACTGAGTTCAACCTCGTCCCGTTGGCCGACGCCGCCACGTGGCTCCAACGGAGTTCAACACCGCCCCGTTGGCCCGGCGCCGCCACGCGGCTCCAACGGAGTTCAACCTCGCCCCGTTGGCCGATGCCGCCACGCGGCTCCAACGGGAGTTCAACACCGTCCCGTTGGCCGACGCCGCCACGCGGCTCCAACGGAGTTCAATCATTGTCCCATTGGCCTACGCCGCAGCGCGGCTCCAATGGAGTTCCACCGCCATGCCTTGGAGTCAACACAACACCATCCAAGGTACATTTTTATTTTTATTTATTTTGCTTTTGTTTGTTTTTTTCTTTTTGCCTTTCCTTCTCTTCGCTTTTGTTTTGTTTTCTTTTTTTTTTTTTTTTTTTTTTTTGTTTTCCTCTCTCGCTTTGCCCATGCTAAAGACCGAGGGAGCATCCATGATGGGAGTGCCCTTCATTGAGAGAGCCGCTACCAATGACGACGTGGCGACAAGACACAAGAACTTGTGTTGAACAACGGCAGGTGACCAAGGCACAAGCAACGCCGCATCGGTGGCCCGTCAGCTGCTGCCGCACATATACGCGTGCCAACAGCGACGAATCGACCAACGTTGTTGACAATACAGCGCGCTCAGCTGTGATGGCAGAATTCACGCTAAGCACGAGCAGATAGCACACCGTATACGTGCCAACGCACGCCCTTAGATGAAGCTGCATCACCTCTTTGCTGGTTGCGGCTGTCTGAAACAAGCGGGCAAGAATGAGTGTATACATGAATGTACTTGAAAAGTCCCAATTGAGTACATGTATATCTTATAATGTGCTATTAAGAAAATAGAGAAAGGAAATGTTCACGTCAAGAGCATTACTAGATGCGCTTGCACTAACAGAGAGGTTCATGTGACGGTCATTCTGTGTGGCGTCTGGACCAAGTCAATAATAAAAAATAATAATAAGTATTGTTGAAGCGCACAAGAAAGGGAAGCAAGCTAGAAACTGCATATGCAAGCTCCCTCGCAATTGTGTAATGAGCGATTAGCTGGTGCAAAGATGATGCGGGAGCATACACGTACTTCCCCGATATGGGATAATACAATCATATGCCCACTTCTGTGCTCCATAATAAAAGGAGTATACGCCCTGTAAATTGAACAGGCCAGACTATATGCACCAGGATCAAACACCCGGCGTTGCACACGGCCTCGTCGAAGAGGTGATCATCACCGCTCCGCAACTATGCCCTCGGTGATCGGCTTGCTGCTCATGGATGATATCCCCTTGACAGGCACACAGGCACCGCGACAGTTGGTGGCAGTTGCCGACCTTGGCGCAGCCCAGACTGATTATTGCATTTGTCCATGTCAAAATGATATTATGGGCACCAACATCCTAGCAAGGACAGACATGTGATTCTGTCCAGCGGGTGCTCTGCATCAACAGCCTTGACCATGGCTTTAGCCTTTAGCAACATGAAAGCCTTGATGATGAGCGAAGTAGCTGAGGGCACTTCGGCACTAATCCCTTCAGAGGTTGCTCAAGCTCGATCGCTCCAATTGGGCACCGGACAGAGGCTGGTGTCCATCCTCCATTAACCACGGCGCGGGTGTGGACTCCTCCGTCCACAGCCAAGACAACGTCAGGCATCGACGCCCTCAATACCCGCACAACAGCAATCCAGCAGCTCCTTCGTCGACGGGCGCTGCATCAACTCCATAACCTCTTCGCCTCGACACGACGAGAGCAAGGGTCAAGCAGCAGTAGAGCAGCCATCTCCATCTAAGATGTGTCATGCTTCTTGTGCTGATCATCTGGTGGCTCAGCAAGCTCAGTGCCACGACTTACTACAACCCTGCCGTAGCAGGCGCCAGCTACGTGGTGCGGCAACTCTCGGCAACCATTCGCACATGGTTGCATCATGTATATGTATATGCACCAGTCTGACGTGCATGAACAGTTCAAGCACGACGTATGAATTATGATAAACAAACACGATGGAGCACGGACAGTGCCCTATTATTCATGTAATGTTTATGAATTGAATTCAATTTAAAAAAAAGAGGTCATTAAAATCCAAGGCCGCAACTAGTTGCATTGCGTCTTCTCAGCCACATGGTTTCTCACCAAGTCGGAGTTCGAATTTGCTCCGCATTCGAACCCAACTTGGTGGGGGTATTTGTTTGATGGATTTTTGTCACAATAAAATCCATGTATTGGTATGTACCATTGAGAATAAAAATAAAAGAAAAGAAAATATATACGGAGATATACACATATATGTACGTGTGTGTTCGTTATATATTACAAGAAAGGCTGAGAAATTAAGAAGCTAACAAGGCTTCTAGCAGGCTGTATATGCGTATGTATACTTGCCTTGACATGCAAAGAAGCAGCAAGTTTCTTTGAAGAGATAAGCTAATACATGACATGATCATGTATGTGTGCACGTATACTCATTGACGTGCAAATGGAACAGAAGCTAGCAAGTGTACTTTCGATACGTACGTGCACTCGTATACGTCCGGAACCGGCCGTAGAACTCGTACGTATGCCGGTCTGTGCCACGTATTTTCTGTACGGTGCACGAGCCGGGCCAACAGGCGCGACACGACTCCTGGGTGGATATAGATGAGGCCAAGATATTTTGCAACGGCGGCCGGATAAGTACGTGCTTATCTTGTGCACAAGGGAACGGATCGAGTCGACTCCGGATATCTCGGCGGGGCTGCAACCGATTCCTGGCGGCGCTGCGTTCAGCCGAGAGCCCCTCCTCAACCCTAGACCTGCCTATATAAAAGGAGACCGAAGACTCCATCGACGGGAGGTCACACTTTGCATCAAGGCGCCGTCAGGCTGCCGAGCAGGGAGTGTACGCTGGCTTGGTCCAGCCTTGCCCTTGAATGAGGAGGAGATCCAGAGGCAGCCGCCGGCACGGCGCCACCACACGGTGCTCGCCCATCGATCCAGTAGATGTGGTGCTGCCCAGCAGGAACGCCACCCTTCACCACCGGCCAAGATCATCTGGTCCATCTGCATATGGGTCAAGAGGAGCACAGAGAAGACAACACACGTCCATACGCCGTCAGGCTGCTAGGAAGCGCGTGTGCAGACACGGCGCTCGCATCAAGGTGGCTTCGTCCAGCCTGATCTGTACCGCGACGCCGAGCAGCTGGTCTACGAGCGCCATCGATCTACTACATGAGGCGCTGCCCGGCAGGAATGCCACGTGACACGTTGTCGCTGGCCAAGATCGTCTAGGCCCATATCGACTCGTCCGCGCCGCCGCCGGAGTGACGTTCACGCGAGAAGCCCGCGGGCCGGAGATGACGGCCAGCCGATCATCGTAGAGGGCAGCCGCCGCCACGGCGCCATCTGTCCAGGAGCTTGCGGTGGATCAATCCAGAGGAGATGAGATGACGGCATGCATGCACTCCTGCTGCAGCGTCACCATGATAATGAAAGCACCAGTGAAATGCACGCATCTACGGCGGTACGCTTCTCCATCCCCAACGTTGTTGGACAACAAGGCCGATGCCCAACGTGGAGGAGACGATGCATCCCGGCGCCGTCAGGCTGCCTGGCAGGAGGTGTGCGACAGCCATGGTGCAATGATGCCGAGGTCCAAGGGCGTTGGCTTTGTCCATGGCCTGTTCTACACTGCGACGCCGAGCAGGAAGGGGACGCCGGCAGCTGGTCTACTAGCCCCATCGACCAGATGAGATGCTGCCACACACATGATCGCGCCGCCACCTGCCAATGCAAGGTCAATCGGTCCATGCATCCCTGCATGCTATGCCGACCACGTCATCCACGAGCAGGCCATTGACGACGCCGGCCGGCCGATTAGGCACGGAGCAAATCAACGGGGAGAGAGGATGGCAGGCTGATCACATCGCGCCGCCGCGGCCAGGATCATCCGGCCGAGGTAGACACCATACCTGGCTGCGCCACGTACATCCACTACGCCGACTATGCAGCGGGCTGCCGGCTAGCATCTTCGTCTACACCGACGACATCGCCGCACTGCAAGGGGTGAGCGCGGACGCCATCAACGGCGGCTCCATCTACCCGACGCGGCCACCGTGTTCAAGAGGGGAGCCTGGATGCTATCGACAATGGCTCCATATTTGCGAGGACGCCGCCGCTGTCGACGACGGCTCCGCATCTACACCAACGCCGCCGCCACCCTCAAGATGCGAGTTGGTTGGCACAACACACATGCCAAGCCACGACGAACGTATCATCGGCGTCTACGACAAGTTGACGCGCACCTGAGCAATCCCACCAACTTCGCCACCACGCGTCCCTCTCGACACTGGCGAGGCAGACAACGAGACGCCCCCACATCACGGAGGTGAGCCTGGACGCCATCGTCAATGGCTCCACATCTACGCCGGCTGCCGCGCACCAGTAAGCTCCACCTCTACGCCGGCTGCCGCGCACCAGTAACACGCGCGCCAAGCGGTGGCTGATCGACGCATGCCCATGCCATCTAGTGCCGCAGTCGAGATTACGGCACAGTGATGTGGAGTACCACGACGCATCGGCGATGGCGCATGCAGGTGCATGTGTGCGCGTGCTAACAAGTCATGAGGGCACCAGCAACCATCAAGCTGCATATTATACATGTATATGCATATACGCGTACGTGTGTGCGTGTTGTGTGCCTCACAGACCAAATTATAATCCATCAGGAGCTCGGCTGTCATTCGAGCCCTATTTATATAATTTTATCTTTTGTATTTTGTGTGCATCAGGTGAAGCTGTTCAGGCAATCGAGCCACGTACATCTACACACTGCTTCAGCTGCTACCACCACCATGCGCCTGCTCACGCCGACGAGGTGGATGACCTAGGCGAGTTCAAGTCTTCATCAACTACTACAACTTCAACAATTCCAAGTGATCAAGTTTCACGGCGTACCACACGATGACGGTGCCGAGGAAGTCAAAATCAGTTCAAGCTACATCAACCATGCAAGTGCTTCTACCACTACAACGTGCCGTTCGACACCGACGAGGCGAACGACACAGCGGCGTGGCTAATACTCTAGCCCACGCGTTCTACCGGCTCATGGACCGACGAGGCCATGGACACGCCAACGCCATCCACATCTACACCAACACACATGCATGGAGACATGAAGCAAAGACCGGCGGCGACAACCAACGCAGCTTTAATCGGAGGTACTCTGTGAGCATGACTCACGGGGTAATTAACTAGGAGCTTTCGAGGCCCTAGGAACCATGAAGACTACAACGCCCAAGTTAGATTGCCGCTGCAGGCTACCCATGGAGCGCACATGTACTCGGGGAACATATATTTGTATTTTCATTAAATATGAATAAAGTTCGTGTTCCCTCTATTTATTTCTTTTGTGTACTTTAGTACACTGGCACGCCCGCACATTTATTTTTATTTCGCATAGAGAGATCCTCCCCTCTTGAGTGATTTTTCTGCGGAAACACTTATTTGGCCTACATTTAAGTTTTGCTTATTTTCTTGGCCCTTCCGTGGGTTTGGGGCCTTAACGGTGTTAAGTGGTACGTGAAATGACTTTTTTTTTTTGCCCCTGAGGCCAATTGAAAGAGATCAACACCGTTTTTTGTATTGTTTGTTCAGCACCAATATTTTATCAAAAATAATACACAAGAATTTACTAAGTATCCTAGGTATATATAATAATTTTGGTCTTTGTTTCAATTAGAAAATCAGTCAAATGTATCTTCTATGCCCCAAAAACGCGGCCTGCCTAAAGCAATGTCACGATTGTGACTTCCTTCCAGACTTGGTGAGGCCGCCGGCCACTGGCCACTCTTCCTCGGCCTTGGCGCTAGTTTGTGTGGCGCATGGAGAGCTAGCTCTGTCATGTGCTTACTGAACAGAAGACTCTGGAGTCAATGATAGCAACACGCTTGCAATGTTCTTTTTAATGGACGTCAGGCTTCACTTGACCGTGCTAAAACATTTTCATTGGCTTCCCCTTCCCTTATACGCAAAAGATCGAGAGGGATCCAGATCTTGTCCGGATCAGCTCAACCAAACACGGCCACATCTTATGTGGCCGCCCATCCAGCTTTCCATGACAAACCTCTATCGAGGGCACATGGTGGCTCGCGAGCCGCCAATGTCGTCGCTTCGCCCCGTCCATTGGGCTGACAATCCAGTCAAAGCTTTCGGCTGCTACATGTACGAGTACACAAGCCGGTCGGAGGACGTTTTTTTTTTTTTTGACAAGTAAACATAATTTCATTGCTTAACAGCACGATGCTGTTGTAACCAATACATTGTTGATTGTTACATTTTGGAGTGCCATGAGAAAAGGGCACCCAAGGTCATGACTGGGGTCAACACATAATCCCTTGAAGTCATGGTGAGGAGCTTGAATAGAAAGTACGCTCTGTCTAGCAAGAGAGTCCGTCATCTGATTGCTATCTCTTGAATCCCATGCGCCTTGATGGACGTTCCTGCAAGGGGCGAGAAGACAAGCTCCGTGTAGGGCTTGATTCTCCAGTCCCGTGGATTTCTTCGGTCGGAGGGCGTTAGAATGTGTCCATCTGACAACTGACATGAAGACCAACTGGTGGACCGTGGACATGGACATGAAGACCAACTGGTGGACCGTGGACCTCGTTCAGTTGTTAAGTTTTTCGCAGCCAAATTCTAAGTTTTTAGACTCTCTCTCCATCACATCATATTAAATACACCAAAAGACATATGTTCGGAGCAGTAAATGTAGATAAAAAAATAACTAATTATACAGTTCTGTTATACATCATGAGACGAATCTTTTGAGCCTAGTTAGTCCATGATTGGACAAAGTTTACCAAATACAAACGAAAATGCTAGTGCATGTGCAGTGCTATTGACAAGTTTTTTTACCCAACTAAACAAGGCTAATTGGGCAACATCCTTCCTGCAGGACTTTCATTCCAATGCTTCCGCTCTGACGGCTTGGTTAGTTAGGGCGTCCGCAATGGTAATAGCTAGTACTAGCTACGTAGTCGGCTGATGTGGAAGTGAGAGACAACAACAAAGACTATTTTATATTGGTGGACCCACATGCTTCTCTCACATGTTCTTGGGCTACGTGAAATAGTCTATCTATTTGCATGTAGCTAGTGACTCTTCTCCCTCCTACTTTTCCATGCCACGTCATATCTAGATAGCGAAATAGCTAACCATTGGAGACGGCCTTAGGAAGTCCTCCCTGTCCCTATTCGTTTTTGCCATCCACCAAGCGTTCCGTTCCGGTCACCACGCCAATGACTCGCCACAGTCGTCGCAATATTCCATCGGGCAGCTCGGAAATTCCCAAGCGCAGAAGAATGGTTCTGCCGAAAGTCTACAGTCTATACAGGGGCACGCGGACTCACTTTACCGTACGGCCAATCGCCATGCCTGCATTCTTCTAGAGCGGCTCACCCTTCTGTTCGTCCTGCTAATGCCATCTTGGAAGCTTTCCATGGCTCGATCCTCGCTGCTGCTCTTCCTAGTCTCGTCGTCGGTGTGGCTGGCCTTATGCTTACCATTGCCGGCAGCACACGGAGAAGGAGGAGAGCACTGTCCGCCCGTGCTATGCGGCAACGTGAACATCTCCTACCCGTTTGGGTTCATCCCAAATGGCGCCTTGCAAACCAACTGCGGCGACGTGAACTTCCAGGTTGTTTGCTTTGAAAACATCACATACTTCGGAATCTTTCAGAGCCAGCTCAACATGCGCATCCACAACATCTTTTACAACAACCACTCCCTGCTTGTCGCCGATACACACTCGCGGCATCCATATTTCAATAAGTCTAGCCTCTTCGGGTGCCAAATCCCGACGGTCAACACCTCGTCCCGACTTGTTGATCATCCGTTCTCGATCAGCTCCGAGAATCAGAACCTCATCTTCTACAACTGTACCGAGCCACCGTCGCTAAGTGGTCCGGACCTTGTGGAGACAGTGTGCCACAACACGTTTGTTCGTGCTGCCAATGGAAGTGCCGACGAGCCAGCAAGCAACTACTTTTTAGAAGGCTGCACCGCTGCCTTGGTGCCGGTGCTTGGAGGGCCTGGCAAGGTGAACGCAGCCAACTACGAGCAACTCGTCAGGGGATGGCTTCCTCGCGACATGGCTGCCGCCGCCGCCGCGGCTGCCGACGCCGCTGCCAGGTAACTTCGCTCTTGGAACATGCTTACATACCAATATAGTAATTGAAAGAAGATTAACTACTACTCTTGTAGCCTATGGTTTTGAAGGTTGCGAAAAAATCTCAGTTATGTAAAAAACAACTGAAGCAATTCTATCTGTTCCAACTCAAAACATAAAAAAACAAATGCTAACATTTTAATCCACTTTAGCATTTTTTTTTTCCTCGAAGCATGACTGAACACCAAGCACACAATTTGTTTGTTTGTTAATTGGAAAGTTCCCCGATTTTGCTAATTATTCATCTCACATTGTAAGTCTAGCTAGATATATTCCTTGTTTTGGCTAAAATTCGCCTCGCTATTTCTCGAAGTAAATTACGTGAAAACACACTTGTGCAACTCTATTACAAGATCGCTAGTACAATAACAAGGCAAATCATGACATATTAGTAATGTTGATGCCAGAGGTCACCTATTAGTACTTAAATGCCTGTAAATCAACATTCGCATCCAGGTTACAGTTTATGTGCCTGTAAACTGCATGAAAGTTTGGCCAATCTAAAGTGGGCATAAACGTACAATTCAGAGCTTTTGCCAAAAAAAAAAAAAAAAATCCATTCGCAAATAAAGTTTGTCATGGAGATATTTGAACTGTTGCTTTGGCTGAACGCGACAAGATTCCTTCCCTCTGTGTGTAACTTTTTTAGGGTTTAATGTTTATCTCAAAATAATTAAATAACATTTCACACAAACATGGAACACATTATACCTCTAAGGGCCATTTTGGATGCAAGCAGGGAGCAAAACCCAGAGATGAAAAAAAAAAAAAACCCATACTAAAAACTAAGATGATAATTAAAATGATATCCCCATGAATTATCAACGTAGGGAAAAGTCTAGAATCCCGGAGGGATTTTTTTTTTAAAGTGTGCAAGACCACGTGCTTCATTAAGTGGAAGAGGAAGTTTTACACCATCCAAAGATGTTCACACAGCGAGGAGCTATAAACGTCTTGGAGGAAACACATTACATGATCACCAAGAAGTGGTGGAAAGTTGAGGTCGTACTAAAAAGAACTAGTTGTGCGACAACGTGGAGACTCAATGCAGCTCACGCTAGGATGCCGAAGCTAGTGGCGACCCAGGTGTTAGCCTCCGCTCCACTGATAATTCGGCCGGCAGCGCCGAGCGGCGATCAAAGGTGGGACAGTTGCATTCCTTGCACAGGAGCCATATGGTTAGGAGGACGAGAGAGTCGAAGCTCCTCCAGATGGCCTGTAGTATCGATGCCCTCTCAGACAGCCACCAGTCCAACAAAGTGGAGTCCTGTTGAGGGGGTGGCAATGGATCCATGGCTAACAGTAGCCTGGACCAGACCTCACGTACGTAGGCGCAGGAGCAAAGGAGGTGGTCTGTCGTTTCGTCGAGGTGGTCCGTCGTTTCGTTGAGCTAGTCGCACAACCCGCAGGCAGCACTTGGCTAAAGGCCATGGCGCATCCTGCGCTCTGCTATCAAGAGGCGGCCATGCAAAGCCAACCAAAAGAAGAACTTTACCTTTGGCGATGCTGTGGCGCACCAAAAGCTCCTTCGCCCTAGCCACCGTTGTCCAACCCAAGAAGAATGCCTAGTAGGTCGACCGGATAGTGTACTGACCGTCCGCGGACTATCACCGGACAAAGCGGTCGGGCGGTCGGGCTAGAGCTGGACGTCGAGGAGCTTCTCTCCCATATCGGAGGTCGGAGGGATTGGGCTTTCCAAATTTGACCTAATACGGAAGCTATTTATGGATGCATACAAATGATAACTGCAATATCCAAGAGATTTCTTCTAGGAAGAAAGAAATTCATATCTAGACCGTGACAAGATTCTTTGACAAGCTAGGCTGTTGTTACTTTGTTATGGGGGTGTTTAGTTGGTGGGTTGAAAAATTTTAGGGTGTCACATTTGACCGGATGTTGAAAAATATTTTTGGACACTAATTAAAAAATCAATTTCATAACTTGCCTAGAAATGGCACGACGAGTCATGTGGTTATTGTAGCATTTAAGGATAATCTTACTGTAGCACTTATGCTTAATTATGGTGTAATTAGACTCAAAAAGATTTATCTCGTTGTTTATGGTCAAACTATGCAATTAGTTTTTTTTTTTTTTTAAAACTATGTTTACTACCAGGGGTAGGTGAAGGTGAAAAAATTTGGGAACTTAACACCCCCTTTGGTTTGCTATATCAAATTCAGGTTGGAACTACAAGCCAAAATCATATCTAGAGCATTGCGTCGACCACTTTTAATTTTAGTGCTTGTTAGCTAGTCTCACAGTCTCTCCGTTGGCATAGCGTCTGTTGGCTCGTTGGCCGGCCGGCCGGAGCGTGCCTTTACCGGGGAAGCGCGCATCCGCGGTCAAGTCAGTCGTCGCCTTGTCCCGTACTGTACGTCCGTGGATGACGACGATGGCCCGACCGGAAATGTCCCCCTAGTCAAAGTTTCGTCTATACGCACACGACGACGCGACGACGGGGACTCTCTCCTTCCATTTACTCTCAGCCACCACCACCACCAGTGCCTGTGAGCAGTTTGTTCACCCACGTTCGTCCTGCTAATGCCATCGTCGAATTAAGCTTTCCATGGCTTTGTCCTCATTGCTGCTCACCTTCCTAGTCTCGTCGTCTGTGTGGGTGGCCTTATCCTTGCCACTGATGATGATGCCTACAGTGGCAGCAGATGGACAAGGAGGAGGGCTCTGCCCACCCGTGCTATGCGGCAACGTGAACATCTCCAATCCGTTTGCGCTCATCCGGGACGACGGCGCCGACCCTATCCGCTGCGGCGGCGAGCTTGGGTTCCAGATTAGTTGCAGTAACAATATCCCATACTTGGGATCCTATCAGAGCGAGTACAGCGTGCGGATCCTCAGAATCTTTACGACAACAGCTCCTTGCTCGTCGCCGATACACACATGCGGCGTCCATATTTCAATAGCTCTTGGCCCGGTGGGTGCCACATCCCGACGGCCCACACCTTCAACAAACTTGATCCTCCGCTCTTGGCCAGTCCCGTCAATCAGAAGCTCATCTTCTACAGTTGCACCAAGCCACCGCCGTCAGGCGCGGGGCTTGTGGCGACGGTATGCGAGAACAACACGTTTGTCCGTGCTGCCGATGGGCGTCCCGACGAGCCAGCAAGCAGCTACTCTTTAGAAGGCTGCACCCATGCCGTGGTGCCGGTGCTTGGAGTGTCTGGCAAGGTGAACACTAGCAACTACAAGCAACTCGTCTGGGACGGCTACCTCGCGACATGGCAGCTGCCGCCGCCAGGTAACTTCGCTCTTGGTAGTATTGTACCGAATCTATCTCTCACTCTATCATCAACTCAGAAAAAAGAGGAACGCCTCTGGTCTATATAGTACTTTGGAATCAGGGATGACAGAGAAGTGAGATGAGCTCATATCCTTCATATGCCCCATGGAACTAGCTAGGTCCCCACTTGCACGTAGCTCTCGGGCTGTCGAGCATCTCACCCTGAGCGACCTTGGCTGCCTTCCCTAGATCCACTGGTAGCTTTGGCCCGTGCAGCTGGAGTGACGTTTGTTATCCCTTGTGTTCATGCCGAATTGGTGGTGACACACTGACAAATTGCCGGGGGGTGTGGTGCGCTCATTGGCCACGCAGCAATCCCAATTCCTTTTTATTATCATTGAGTTCCTTTTAGCCCTATTTATTAATTTGGTCAGCTAACCTGCACAAGGAAATCTTAATTCCAATCCTTCAGTGTTATCTAATGACTAAGAGCAAGGTCAATTATAGAGCCAAGTACACAGGTTATAGCCAAGTCATAAGAGCTAACCTATACAATAGTTCATATTCTATTCGTCTCTAAACATTTTTTTATTAAATAGTTTCATTCTCTTTTTCCTCCTCCTTTCTTACATATGAGTATATCTTACTATTACTTATGCATTTATGCTTAACTTGGAATCAAGCTCTCTTCTCTCTCCTCTCTTCTCTCCATATCAATAAAAATGCTAACTAGTTTGGCTATAAATACATTATTGTACTTGCTCTAAGAAAAACATTGTTACACGCCAATAGTAATTGAAAGAAGATTACAAAACTACTTTTGTAGCCTATGGTTTATATTAAGGTCATGAACAAGTCTCCATTGTGCCAAGAAGCAACTGAAATAAGTGTATTTGGTCGTACTGAGAGCATAAAAAAATATTGGTTATATAGAACAATTTGTTCTCCAAGTATCGGTACGGTTCGCTTCTTCAGTTTGTTCTCCAAAAATATGTCCATCAACATCCACATATGCAAATCGTCCATACGTGCCGATTAATATAATCATATGAATGTCAAAACCTTGTTTGAATAATTTATTTCGATCTAGAGAGATGAGAAATACCTCCTCAATCCGGTCTTTACTAACTAGTGAGGTATGTTCAGTTTTATAGTCCTTGTTATCCCCGAAATATTTAAGTTCCAAACATATATTTTTATATATATTATTGGCAAATTGTAATGACCGAGCCAGGTTGGGGGCTCGACACGGTAGCTGTACAAGATATATTCCTTGTTTTTGCTAATATCTATTAGCTCGCTAATCTAGAAGTAAATTACATGAAAACAAACACTGGACACTTAATTCAATAATAACAAGGATTGTGTGTGGCGGTGTGGGTGATCATCGGGCTGTACAAGCTTTGTCCAGTAATGTTCGTCCACGGTGTGTGTGACGGCAGACAGGAGGAGCGTGGCCTTTACTTGGGTAGCGCTCGTCCACGGTCGCGTCAGTCGTCGTCGTCGCCTTGCCCCGTACTGTACGTCCATACCCCGCTATGCATCGATGACGACGACGACCCGACCTGAATGCCCACTAGTCAAAGTTTCGTCTCTACGCACACGACGACGCGGACTGGTCTAATTCACCATTTACACTGAGCGGTTCACCCTCACCCTTCTGTTCGTCCTGCTAATCTGCTATTGCCATCGTCGAATTAAGCTTTCCATGGCTCTGTCCTCGTTGCTGCTCGCCTTCCTAGTCTCGTTCGTCGGTGTGGGTGGCCTTATCGTTGCCGCTGATAATGATGCCTACGGTGGCAGCAGATGGGCAAGGAGGAGAATACTGCCCGCCCGTGCCATGCGGCAACGTGAACATCTCCTACCCGTTTGGGCTCATCCGGGACGACGGCAAGCCTATCATCGCTGGCTGCAGTGGCGACCTTGGGTTCCAGATTAGTTGCATTAACGATACCCCATACTTCGGAGCCTATCAGAGCGAGTTCAGCGTGCGGATCCTCAGCATCTTTTACCACAACAGCTCCTTGCTTGTCGCCGATACATACAAGCGGCATCCATACTTCAATAGGTCCAGCCCCGTAGGCTGCCAAATCCCGACGCCCGGTACCTTCAACCAACTTGCTCCTCCGTTCTTGCTCAGTCCCTCCAATCAGAAGCTCATCTTCTACAGCTGCACCAAGCCGCCGCCGTCACGCCCGGGGCTTGTGGAGACTGTATGCGAGAACAACACGTTTGTTCGTGCCGCCGATGGGCGTCCCGACGAGCCAGCAAGCAACTACTCTTTAGAAGGCTGCACCACCACTGCCTTGGTGCCGGTGCTTGGATTGCCTGGCAAGGTGAACGCTAGCAACTACCAGCAACTTGTCTCGGACGGCTACCTTGCGACATGGCGGTTGTCGCCCCCGCCGCTGCTCTCAGGTAATTTCGCTCTTGAAATTAGTATTATACCGAATCAATCTATCTATCTATCTATAACAGGAAGAGGAATAATGCCTTTGGTCGATCGGTAGCTTCGAATCAGGGATCACAATAGAAGTGAGAGGAGCTCATAGTCATATCCTTGGTAGGCCCCATGGAAATAAATCTCATTTGCACGCAGGAGTAGATCTCATCTCTTCCCTGTACCTCTGGCCCGCGGCAGCTGGACTGTCATTATCTGGTGTGTCCATGCCCCATTTGGTGGTGACACATGAATTTCCACGGCTAGTATATTGTACCCGCACCGGCCACACATAGTATTTGAAATTTCTTTTTTTTTTTATGATATATATATGATACAATCTCTGCCTTTGTGATCCTAGTTTTTCGTGTTAATTTTTAGACTTTCCAAAATAAGACTATTATATTTTATAATGTTTTAAGGTCATATAATTGATCCAGTGTTAAAAAAAAAAAGGCAATAGTTACTAATTTTTAGTGGGGACTGTTTAAATCCACCTACTAACAGGTGCATGAATAGTGAGTTGAAGGTGTATGTGAACTATCTGCTAATAGAACTAATAGTTAGCATACCTCCAAGTAATATTTATCTTGCATGTTTGGATCCACCAGTACTAATTTTAGCTGCTAATTTTTAGTCATAATGGATCCAAATATGCCCTAATACGCTTCTACGATTTTGTGATTCTACCGTTCAAGTTCTGATCTGATTCACTCACAATTTTAACATCCATTTTTTTTTTCGAATTGCCGTTAGCTCTTATAAGATCATGCATTGAAAACTATGTGTTGACACCCAAAAATATCAGGATTATATTTTTGGCATGTCCTTTTCTTCCTTGCAATTCTTGATCTTCACACTATCCAAATCAGCGGGTCTATATACAATGACATAAACATAGTACAGCGTCCTCCCAGCATACAGTACATATGCAAAATATTGAATTGTTTATTAATATCATTCCTTCCTTAAAAAAACACTATGCCACTACTATTTCATATTTGAATTATTTTCTCTGTTTTAGGTCTCAACGGGAATGGCAGGAAGACACTACTAATAGGTATTCTACTTTTTACATTCTTTCATAACTTCTAATCCAAATTTCAGTAGTTATATGTATAGTTATTTAATGCAATAAGTTAAATTTTTGGAAGAGTGTAGAACTACCATAAAACAATTTATACATGGCCTTGTTTAGTTCACGAAAAGTAAACCCAAAAAGTGTTTACCCGTCACATCATATCTTTTGACGCTTGCATGGATCATTAAATATAGGTTAACATAAAAAACTAATTACACAGTTTGACTTAAAAGTGGAAGACAAATCTTTTTTGAGCCTGATGTGATAATAATTAGCAAATACAAATGAAAAGTGCTACAGTTGTCGAACCTAAAATATTTCACCAACTAAACATCCCCATATACATAATTTGCACACAGATACTGTAATGAAAAATGCGAACAATCAGCCCAAATTTATTACATTCAATATAAAAATATTTCACCAACTAAACACCCCCATATACATAATTTGCACACATTTTGTAACGAAAAATGCCGATAATCAGCCCAAATTTATTACTTTCATTATAAAAGTACATGGTTTGGAGCAATGTTATGATTAGAATTTACTTTTATATTCACAATTTAAATTGTTTGTGGCCTTAAGTCCGAACGTTCATATTATAGCACCTCATTGTTTTGTGAGAAGAAAATAACATCTACTGTAATTTCAGTTTCGATTGCAGTAGCTGCAAGCCTGCTCATACCATGTATATATGTGTTGATTTGGCATAGGAAAAAACTAAGGTTTTTCCTTTGCAAAAAAGACCAGCAACACCATAGAAGAGAACATTGAGGCCCTAATATCAGCACATGGATCACTAGCTCCAAAAAGATACAAGTACTCTGAACTAACAAAGATAACATCATCCCTTAATAATAAGCTTGGCGAAGGTGGTTATGGCATGGTTTTCAAAGGAAGGCTAGATGACGGTTGTCTAGTTGCAGTGAAGTTCCTGCATGACTCTAAAGGTGACGGTGAGGAGTTTGTGAATGAGGTTATGAGTATTAGCAGGACATCTCACATTAATATTGTTAGCTTATTTGGGTTTTGTTTGGAAGGCTCAAAGAGGGCCCCTCATATATGAGTATATGTCAAATGGTTCTTTGGATAAGTATATATACTGAGAATCCCAAAGCAATTTTAGGATGGGATAAACTCTATATCATAGCAATTGGGATTGCTCGAGGGTTGGAATACTTGCACCATAGTTGCAATACCCGCATAGTCCATTTTGATATCAAGCCTCAAAATATCCTTCTCGGATCAGAACTTCCACCCAAAGATTGCTGATTTTGGTTTGGCCAAGTTATGTTATACCAAGGAGAGCAAGTTTTCTATGACAGGTGCTAGAGGAACACCAGGATTTATAGCCCGGAAGTGCATTCTCGAACCTTTGGAGTTGTTTCAGCAAAATCAGATGTTTATAGTTATGGAATGATGTTATTGGAGATGGTTGGAGGCAGAAAAAAATGTTAAATCGATGGCTCAAGAGTCAAGTGAAAAGTATTTTCCACATTGGATTTATGACCACTTTGGTGAAGACGATGGATTACAGTGCATGCGGTTACATGTGAAAACAAAGGAATCGCTAGAAAAATGAGTGTGATTGGCTTGTGGTGCATCCAAATATTACCAATGCATCGCCCTACCATAGGAAAAGTCTTGGAAATGTTTGAGAGAGGTTGGATGAACTAGACATGCTACCAAGGCAAAACTTCAGTCAGATATTGTAAGATATTATTTGAGATACATAAATATTTCAACAATTATTTAGTATCATTTACAACAATGTTGATATAACATTTTTTTCATTCTTTTGCAGCGGCGATCCTACTTACAGTTTGAATGCAGAAAGCACTAGTATGATCAGTGGTACAACAAGATAAGTTTCTAGTGAAATGCTAAAGATGAAGGAGACAAACGTTGTGAATTCAAAAAATCTTGCGACGGTTACCTACATTGTGAAACATAAGCCTACAACACCGGAATTGGGCATTCAACTTGTGTAGGTATCTTTAGGATATTTGTTTCAAAACAAAAGGCCACTGGTCTAATATGTTTCATTCACAGTGATAAATATTTAGGCTTGTAGAGGTAAAGTCCGACTGTCCAAGCATGCATAAGATATTTGATATTATCCTCCTAACGTGCGTATATATTTCTGTTAATAGCAACTTGTCACTCTTTGTTTTTCACTTATGCGCCCCACCCTATGGCCCTATAGTCGTCCATCTCACGGTCTTTGTTTCGTTTCTAGGGACTAAACTTTTTTTTTTAGTCCTACGGACTTTTAAAAAGTCCCTCTAAGAGAGTCTTTTAAGGAGTAATAAACGAAAAGTTTCAAAAAGTTGCTCCCTATTTGGTTTGGTAGGGATTTAAAGAGACTTTTTTAGTACCAAGGACTAAAAAGTCTCTAAACCAAAAAGCCCTAATCTCCCAAAACACGAATTACATGTTGACATGTTGTAGGAAACTCTAGACAATGATGGACTTATGAAGATGGCACCAGCCACAATCATACAGCTGCTTCTCATCTCAGCGGTGAGACAGCAGCAATTGCAGCTCAATGCTACTCGTAGAACTGAGGGCTGAGGGCCTCCGATGGCACAATCTGTCTAACAAATGTTCCACGCATTGTTGAAATAGCAAATGTGTTGTTTTTTAGAAAGTTGTGCAAATCACCCAGATGTTAATTAGGCAATGTGGCGCTGGCACAACGAGCTAGTCCTCTGCTTGTTGAACAGAGGACTCTGGAAAGGGCGATCGACGAATGTACGTACACCCACTTTTTTTAAAAAGAAAAAGACGAATATACACGGCACTTAAATGCTGCCATTTGACCATGTCATTTTCATCGCTGCAGTGATCACAAGCAAATCACTGAAGCTGTTGAAAACTTTTTTTGCATCCGTCCATGACTTCGGAAGTCTTGTGTTGAGTCGTATTATTAGCTCCCTTATTGCACTAGCTTCACTTAGACATATATACCCTGATCGAGAGCCACGAGCCACATCCTAGTATCCTACACGGGAGCAGCCAGACAAGCTGTGCTCCGGCGAGACGCGACGCGAGACTCTTGAACAAGTGAACAAAGAACATCAAGAACCCGTTTCTCGCTCTGCGGCCGGCACGGAACCGTACGTTGTGTTGTAGTACTTCATACTACTTCCCTTGTGCTCACTGCTCACGCGCGACCGTGCCTGCGATCTGTGACGGTTTCCGTTTCGAGTAGCCGACCGTGCGAGGCGTCAACGCGTGCATGAAGCCAGGAAAGCTGGCACACCTTCCCTTCCTGTGCTTCTCCTCCTGTTCTGAGCCTCTGACGGGTCCACAAGTCCTTAATCTATGACGCGTACAAGCAGGCTGGAACCGGAAGAAGGACATGTTAGCGTCGCCTTCCCGCTTAAGCTCGTCCCGGAAGACGCCATGCAGAAGAATTGCAGACTAACTGATCTGTAGTGACGGTCAACTAGAATGGGAGACGAAGACCGCGGGTCTTCGCATTCGTCAACTGAGTTCAATACAAGCTACCTCACGCTCTTGCATTGGAAAATTCCTTGCTTTTCAAAAGTATTCATCTCGCAAGTCTAGATATATTCCTTGTTTTCGCTAATCTCGAAGCAAATTACGTACACTGCACACTTATTTTGAAACAATAACAAGGCAAATCATGATAGATTGCGTGTGGGTGATCATCGGGCTGTCCAGTAAGGTTCTTAGGTGGGCTAAAGCCCATCAGGCTCAGGCCAGGCCCACGATCCAGTCCAGGCCTGGCTCAGTTTGCTCAAGTATAGGGGTCCTAGGGGATGCCGTAAATCTATAACCCCTATAAAGAAGAACCCCACTAGGGGAGTTCTCTTGACTTGCAGCGCGTCCACGTAGGCATCCACGGTGGCATCCAACTCGCTGCTATCTTCGCGCGAACCCGCGGCGGCCGATTCGTCTCCCTCCTCCTCCTCTGTTAACTCCCCGTCCGTTCGTCATGCGACCAACCGCTCACCGAAACGCACGGCCCGGCCGCCGCTCCACTATCGAAGCGATTTCACGCCGCCTCCCCAACGCTTGCACTTCATCTCCCTCCTCCTGCCATTTGTTAACTCCCCGTCCGTCGTCATGCGACCAATCGCTAATCGAAACGCACGCCCGGCCGCCGCCTCCACTAACGAGCGATTTCACGCCGCCCTCCCCAACGCTTGCACTTCATCTCCCCGCATGAAAATTGGGCCCGGCCGCCGCTCCACTAACGAGCGATTTCACGCCGCCCCTCCCCAACGCTTGCACTTCATCTCCCCGCATGAAAATTGAAAAGTCCGATCTCTTCCCCCCATAAAGCCAAGGAGAAGGAGGAGGAGAAGGAGGATGCCGCCGCCGCACCTTCCTCCATCGCCACGCCCAGTTTGGAGCCGGCAGCCGCCGGGCGCGCTGAGGACCCGAGGCCGAAGCGGCCCCCCCTCCGCCCTTGCCGCCGATCCGAGGCCGCTGTTCGCCGAATCGCCGCGACGACCAGGGGGAGGCGGACTCCCTTCGCGGCCATGGACGTAGCCGCGGGCGCGGCGCCTAAGAGCCTCGGGCGCCGACGGGCCGGCCCGCCCCGCCTCCGAAAAAGGTCCCTTGTGGTTTTTGGTAATTGAGTGTCAACGTTAGGTGAACTAATATGTGTGATTGAGATAATACATGTGAGATTAGTTCACGTGTGATGATGCAATGGAGGAGCTTTATTGCATATGAGACATGACATGGAGTCATGTGACCAAGGTGGTGAAGATCAAGACAAGGCTTGGCTTGATGGACCCGGTTGCAAGTGTGAAGGGCAAGTCGAGGCGGTGAAGCGATGGACCGCGAGGCGGTGAAGCTTGGGCAAGACTTGGCGCCCGACGGACCGACGCAACGGTGAAGAGCAAGTGAGGTCAAGATCGATGGACCAATAGTGTCACACGTGATGATATGAAGTGGATCATATCATTTGGTGATCGTGTTGGTGCATGTGTTGCATCGGCACTTGAAGATGGAGCGGAATGGAAATGCGCAAGGCAAAGGTATAACCTATAGGGCATTTCATTTCGCCGGTCATTGGTGCTTAGAGAAGTTTATGACCGGATTTAGGATAGATGGCCGTACTATCAAGAGGGGCAAACTTGTTTGCATATCGGTCATCTAGTGCCACTTGAGCGATATAACTTTGCGATGTGTTAGGATCGAGTGGCGTGGTAAGAGCAAGAGAAAATCCTTTGAAAATGATTGTGAAAATGCTAACACACATGCACATGGTGATGTACACTTGGTGGTGTTGGCACATTTGCAAAGGAGAAGTTGTTTCGGTGTTTCTCGAACACTTGGACTGCTCTTAGAGTGGAATACTGCTTTGATCCATTGTGATTTGGATCAAGTAACCATGTGGGTTGTGTAGCCCTCTGAGTAAGCTTTCCATAGAGTCCAAGATCATCGAAAAACGGAGTTCGGATGAAGAAGATATCGCCGTTTTACCGGCAAATTGGTCCGACCGACGCGTGACCGGACCCACGACCGAAGCATGCAAGATCGACCGGACGCACCGATTGTGCGGTTCCGGTCAAAGAAACAGAGAGCATGTTTTTCGTGGTTGTTCTCGGAGTGACCAGATGCATGCACCGGAAGCATGACCGGACGCATCTTGCAGGGTTCTAAATTTGGCATGTTGGGTTTTTTCGGTAGTGACCGGACTCATGCATGAGTCCGGCGGGCGCCGTCCGGCCGGCTCAAGCAGAATTGCATGTTCCTCCCCAACGGCTCTATTTTGGCTTGTGGCTATAAATAGATGGGGTGGCCGGCCATGGCTGGTTGTTAAGCACCTTGGGGACTTTGTGTCCATGCTTGAGAGTGCTTGAGAGCCCTCCCACTCACTTGTGATTGATAGTGTTCATCCAAATCAAAGTGAGGAGTGATTCTAGTGCATTCGCGTTGAGAGATCGCGATTCGTGGCACTAGGTGAACGTGTTGCAAGCCGGTGTGCTTGTTGCTCTTGGAGGTTGCCACCTCCTAGACGGCTTGGTGGCAAGAGACTTCGTGAAGCACGCAAAGGAGATTGTGCGGTGCTCGAAGGAGGATTTGTGAGAGGTTCGTGCTCACCTCGCGGGGATCGCGAAGAGCGACACTACTAGAGCGTGTCGGTGAGTACCTTCCCTTGTGCGTGTGGTGTCTTGCGGTGCCTTGAGAGGCTCACTTGAGAGTGGTGTCTTGCGGTGCCTTATGGGCGTGCTTTGAGGGGCAAGTGATCGGAGATTCACATCGAAGAACCATCTAGGTGAAACACCAAAGGAATCACCCAAGGTGTTGGTCGACACAACGAGGAGTAGGGGAAGTTGGCAAGCTTCCCGATACCTCGGTAAAAAAATCACCGGTGTCAACTTGTCTACTCTTCTCGGTGGTTTGCATTCTCCAAATCACAAGCTTCGTATTTACATTCATATATACCTTGTGCTTGTGCTTGTGGAGTAGCTCTTGCAATTACTAGCTTGTGTAGCTTGTTTAGTTGTGTTGCTTAGTTTGTGGAGCTAAGTAATTTGAGCCTTTGGGTTAGGCGTGTGTCGCCTTGTCCTTAGTGCATCTAGTGAGCTTAGGATTGGCTTTGTGCTTTTGCTCATTAGAATTGTGTAGGAGCTCACCCTTGTTTGAAGTACTAGTGCATAGGTTTGTGTGACCTTGAAATAGAAATGGTTAGGAGCTCAAGCTAGGCTTATCACCTCATTTGCTTTGTGTAGGATCTTTTGTGAGGTGATTTAAAGTCATAGCTAGAGGGGTGAAGTCTTGGCTAAACGAATAGTTTCAATTCCGCGTTATATTTGTTTAGCCGGTGCAATTAGTTTTAGAAAGGACTATTCACCCCCCTCTAGTCCCCATCTTGACCCTACAAGTGGTATCAGAGCCATGGTCTCTCATTTAGTGGTCTTTACCGACCCGAGAGGATGGCGACTAGTGGGCTAGATTATGCTTGTTTGAGTGACACACATATTTTTGATGGCACACACTTTACACGGTGGAAACACCACATGCTTGATCATTTTCGTGCCATGGGACCTAAGGTTTGGTGGGTTGTCACTCGTGGTCTCAATCTTGTCATGGACCATAGAAATCTAACCAAAACTCAAAAAGTCCTATTTGACCTTGATTTTAATGCTTATTGTTATTTAATCGATGCTTTGAGTTTTGAGTTGCATGACAAGGTGAACATCAAGAGTTCCGCACATATGTTGTGGGAATCCATCAAGCACACCTTCGGTGATGCCTCCACATGGGATGATGGCAAGTTTGAGGATGAGGCATCAAAGGTGGTGGTTCATGAGGGTAATGAGCATAGCCACAATTCGGTGATTGTGGAAGCTTGCTCCACCTCATGGTCAAGTGGAGACATTGATGATCAATCCACTCCAAGTCCACTTGACAAGGTTGATGAGGAAGCCACAAGTGATGCAATCGATGATGGCCATGAGAATGATGATTCTACATGCTCTAAGTCACAAGGTGACGCTAAGGTATCTTGTGATGATATAGTTGTCGATTGTGATGATCCAAACTTTGAGCTTATATATAGACTCATTCATGACTTGAACAAAGAGTTTGCTAAAAACAAGAAGTTGAAAAATGAAAACTCTTTGCTTAAGACAACATGTGAACAACAAGAGCATCTACTCTATGTTACTACTTGTTCACATGAAGTGTTAAAATTGGCTCATGAGGAACTAAGTGTTACTCATGATAACTTGGTACAAGACCATGTTTTTCTCACTAAGATGATTTCAAATGAAAAATCTAAAACTAGTGAGAGCTCATCACTTGAGTCAAATGATCAATCAAATATTTGTGCTAACCCTTGTGATGTAGGCAAGAAGAATGTATCCACCTCTTGTGATGATTTACTTGATATATCATGCTCTTCACATATAGATGCTTGTTCTACTTCTATGTCTTGTGAGACTAACCTTTTGAAGGAGAACAAAAAGCTCAAAAAGGAAGTGAAGAACTTGATAGCCAAGATTGAGAGGTGCTACAATTCAAAGATCACCTTTGAGCAAATCTTGAAGTCTCAAAGATACTATGATGACAAGCATGGCCTTAGATTTGAGAGGAGGATGACGAAGGTCGAAAAAAGAAAGGGCAAAGCAAAAGAAGCAAAGAAGATGGAGAGGCTTCAACAAAGGAAGCTATCTCACTCCATGTGCTATCGGTGCCATGAAGTGGGACATCTTGCTAAGGCTTGCCCAAATGAAGAAAAGCTCAAGTTGAAGAAGGAAGAAGAGAGGCTCAAGCATGTCAAGTGCCTCAAGTGCCGCACATGGGGTCATCTCACCTCAAAGTGCCCAACCAAGCAATTGGTGAAGCAACTAGAAGAGCCTCAACCAAAGCAAAAAATTGAGCAAGAAAACAAGCTTGAGAAGAAGGATCAAGCAACTCATGAGAGGCAAGGCAAGAAGAAGCATCAAATGAGCAAGAAAGAATGGGCTCAACAAAAGAGAAGATGCTACTTATGCCGGGAAAGGGGACACATGGCTCATTCATGTCCCCTAGGTGAAAATTCTAAGCCTATTTCAATTGATAATGATACTATGCTTAGAAAGGATGAAAATGGTACCTCTCCGGTTACTATTGCAAAACATCCCGCTATTCATACTAAGGCAATGCCTAAGTATGTTGCACCTAACTTGAGAGGACCCAAACAAGTTTGGGTACCATCAACAAGTGGATGATTGTTTGTAGGTACCATGGCATTGGAGACTTGACTCAATTGAATTCATATTGTTCATCATTTCATTGAGTCAAGTAATGAAGCTTGGTGCTATTATATCCCAATGCCAAGTCATGACAAGTGAAGTCCAAATGAGCTACAACATACAAGTGCAATGATCCTAGTTGTGGTGATTTAGTGGATATTTAAAGGCATGCAAAATAATTTGAAGTGATGCTTGCTATATGATGATCTTAGGCTACAAAGGTATACTCCTAATTGATCATGCATATTTGAATGCATATGAGATGATTGAATTGGATATATATGCATATGTTGCTTGCTATGAGATGCTTAAATGATTCAAATGCTTAGTAGTCAAATTTGAGTTGGTTTGAATGGATATGATCATGAGATGACTTTTAATATGTGATTTCAATGGATATATGTCTTGTGAGACTATTCAAACAAGTTAGCATCAAGTTTGATTCAAATTGGTGAAGCATAACTCAATTACTCAAATCTGTCCACTATTGTAAAATCTGAGTGAGCTGTGATGATAGCCATGTTTGGATGATCAAATCATATTGGAATGGCTTGAAATTTGGTATGCATGCTCAATACTTATGGTACAAGTTGCTGTAAAAATTTCATGATGAGAAGATGAGAGATACTTCGGTTTTCGAGTAGAACTTGTCAACTATGTTGCAGCAGTTTTCAGCATGTGGCAGTGAGGGAAGATGTGAAATCTGATAGCAATCTAGAAGGAGTATGAAGCTCAAATTTTTATGGCTACTAGATGACTTAGTGTTGCACATCTCCACCAAATTTCGTGGCATTTGAACATGTACATTGTGAGATATGGTTCATTCTTTGAGATGTACAAAATCTGCCAGAAAAGTGACAAACATTGGATTATTCAAGAGTCACTTTGATTGAAAGGTCCTCAAGTTGGAATCATGATTATAAGTGTTTGAGGCACCTAAGTTTGGTTTTGAATTGAGTTAGAAGCATGACTAGTTATGAGTACAAGAGCCATTGATTTGGGGAGTGTACTTTGTACACATCTAGTACTCAAGTTAGAGATCATGACCAAGCTCAAGATGGAGAGACAAGTTTGAGTTCAAATGATCATTGTATCTCTTCAAGAAGAAAGAAAAGGACTTAAAGAAGATTTCAAGGTTACCTATCATGATAAGTCCATCACTTAGATCAATCAATCAAATTCAATTCAAGTGAGTGTCAAAGATAGTTCTTGGTGAGATCACTTCTCCCTAGAGAGGGCGTGCCGCCCATGAGTGGGATTGACAAGTGGGGATACTTGGAGGGCCAATATGGAAGTGGTGATCTAGGAATGTTCAAGATGCTTAGTTGAAGAAATCAAAAGGATTGATCAAACAAAAGCAAGCAACACCTAAAAGAGAGCAATTCATGCAAATTCAAGTGTTATTCTCTCATGCAAGCGAAGATCAAAAGAAAGCAAGTCAACCACAATATGAAGATAGTGCACTTGATCATTAGTGGTTCTCAATTCATATGGGTGAAGTATAAAATTCAAGTTGGTATATTTTGACTTCACCAAGTTATACAAATGGACTTCACATTGCTATTGCGGAGAGAAATTGGAATCATATTGACTATCCTCTACTCCAAGATAGCAAAGGTATCATTGTAATGTGCATGATCATTTCATCCCTTACTAGTATGCGGTTAGTGCATATAGTACATGCTTAATAGGGTCATGCATAACAAATGAAAGTTTTAATTCATTGCTACCACTATTGCTTGAATGATTATATGATCTAGTGGTTTGTATATGAATTTGTTCATGAGCTAGTGATCCCAAGTACTTGATCTATTTTGGATTGTTCTCAAGTGACAAGTACAACATTGGCAAGATAACCCTTCATGAGGTGTGAAGAAGCTTGTCATTGGATCAAACCGGACTTGAAAGCTAAGGCAATTCATTTTTAGTCAAGTCATCAAGAAAGAAGCTCATGGAAACAATCTAGTTCAAGAAGTGGTTACCACATTGCAAGATATATCATATCCCTACAACTGGTATTTTTCATTCATATGGTATTCTTGCTCACACACAAGTGGTACTTAGCGTATCAATGGTGGTTCCACAAGTGATCCTCAACTTTAAGTGATCAATTCAACTAGAGGAAGCTACCCTCAAGAACTCAAGTGGATTGACATATGCTTTGACATAGGGGGAGGTGCCCCACCTCAAGATCAAGGTCAAGGATCCTACGAGTGACCTACATGTGGCATTTCTAGGTGGTTTTTCATGCTTCCACATGTGAGAGTTACAAGTGGTGTCATTCCAACATATGGTGGTGTCCATAAAAATGAAGATTCAAGACTCAACCATCTATCCCTAGTCACACCCTTTGTATCAAAAGAGACATACCTTTTATGGAAATTGATGACAAAGGGGGGAGAGATTGGAACAAAGATATGAACATTGGGAGAATGGAACATGGACATGGACCATGAGGGAGCAACAACATTGAAGAATTGAGAAGGATCAAAATTCTTGGACAAAAGAGAAGCACACAAGTTGGGGGAGCAAGCTCATGAACTTGTTTGATTGCATTTGATATGTGCATATTCATGTGCTTTCTTGCATTTGCATAAGTTTTAAATTTTATATGCAATGCTTGTGTGGTGTATGCTAGTTATAGAACTTGCTTAATGATATGGTAACTAGCATGCATAGGTTGTAGCTAGACATATATATGTTTCATGAAAATCAAGAGCCATTACATATAATGTTGATCTCACATGGTGTCTTGAGTTTTGATGTATGTCTAGTTACATGGATGATGCTAAGGATGAACTTCAAATTTGCAACTCCGATTGGTATCACGCTTCAAAGGTTTATCCTACATACCTTAGCATCACTTTGTAGTGTTAACCCTCTCAAAAGTTTCAAATCTATGTATGTGTGCAAACCATGAATTCAAATCAATTGGGCACACATATAGGGGGAGTTACCACTACCAAGTCGGGTTTTATGGTGCTTATCCAAATCTTGACATTGAGCTTAAATGTTGGATAAGTGACATAAAATCCAAAACCAAGTTAGCAATTTATACTTGTATAAAATGCTAGCTTGAATTTAATCTTCAATTCCATATCTTTGTAGTGTTGCCATCAATTACCAAAAAAGGGGGAGATTGAAAGGTCCCTTGTGGTTTTTGGTAATTGAGTGTCAACATTAGGTGAACTAATATGTGTGATTGAGATAATACACAGGAGATTAGTTCACGTGTGGTGATGTAATGGAGGAGCTTTATTGCATATGAGACATGACATGGAGTCATGTGACCAAGGTGGTGAAGATCAAGACAAGGCTTGGCTTGATGGACCGGTTGCAAGTGTGAAGGGCAAGTCGAGGCAGTGAAGCGATGGACCGCGAGGCGGTGAAGCTTGGGCAAGACTTGGCGCCGACGGACCGACGCAACGGTGAAGAGCAAGTGAGGTCAAGATTGATGGACCAATAGTGTCACGTGATGATATGAAGTGGATCATATCATTTGGTGATCGTGTTGGTGCATGTGTTGCATCGGCACTTGAAGATGGAGCGGAATGGAAATGCGCAAGGCAAAGGTATAACCTATAGGGCATTTCATTTCGCCGGTCATTGATGCTTAGAGAAGTTTATGACCGGATTTAGGATAGATGGCCGTACTATCAAGAGGGGCAAACTTGTTTGCATATCGGTCATCTAGTGCCACTTGAGCGATCTAACCTTGCGATGTGTTAGGATCGAGTGGCGTGGTAAGAGCAAGAGAAAATCCTTTGAAAATGATTGTGAAAATGCTAACACACATGCACATGGTGATGTACACTTGGTGGTGTTGGCACATTTGCAAAGGAGAAGTTGTTTCGGTGTTTTAACACTTGGACTGCTCTTAGAGTGGAATACTGCTTTAATCCATTGTGAGTTGGATCAAGTAACCATGTGGGTTGTGTAGCCCTCTGAGTAAGCTTTCCATAGAGTCCAAGATCATCGAAAACGGAGTTCGGATGAAGGAGATATCGCCGTTTTACCGAGCAGTGGTCTGACCGGACACGGTGACCGGACCCGCGACCGGAAGCATGCAAGATCGACCGGACGCACCGGTGTGTGGTTCCGGTCAAAGAAACAGAGAGCATGTTTTCGTGGTTGCTCTCGGGAGTGACCAGACGCATGCACCGGAAGCATGACCGGACGCATGCGCAGGGGTTCTAAATTTGGCATGTTGGGTTTGTCGGTAGTGACCGGACTCATCGACCGGACTCATGCATGAGTCCGGTCGGCGCGTCCGGTCGGCCCGCAGGAATTGCATGTTCCTCCCCAATGGCTCTATTTTGGCTTATGGCTATAAATAGACGGGTGGCCGGCCATGGCTGGTTGTTAAGCACCTTGGGGACTTTGTGTCCATGCTTGAGAGCGCTTGAGAGCCCTCCCACTCACTTGTGATTGATAGTGTTCATCCAAATCAAAGTGAGGAGTGATTCTAGTGCATTCGCGTTGAGAGATCGCCGTGGCACTAGGTGATCGTGTTGCAAGCCGGTGTGCTTGTTGCTCTTGGAGGTTGCCACCTCCTAGACGGCTTGGTGGCAAGAGAGACCCTCGTGAAGCACGCAAAGGAGATTGTGCGGTGCTCCGAAGGAGGATTTGTGAGAGGTTCGTGCTCACCTCGCGGGGATCGCGAAGAGCGACACTACTAGAGCGTGTCGGTGAGTACCTCCCTTGTGCGTGTGGTGTCTTGCGGTGCCTTGAGAGGCTCACTTGAGAGTGGTGTCTTGCGGTGCCTCATGGGCGTGCCTTGAGGGGCAAGTGATCGGAGAATCACACCGAAGAACCATCTAGGTGAAACACCAAAGGAACCACCCAAGGTGTTGGTCGACACAACGAGGAGTAGGGGGAAGGTGGCAAGCTTCCCGATACCGAAAAAAAATCACCGGTGTCAACTTGTCTACTCTTCTCGGTGGTTTGCATTCTCCAAATCACAAGCTTCGTATTTACATTCATATATACCTTGTGCTTGTGCTTGTGCTTGTGCTTGTGGAGTAGCTCTTGCAATTACTAGCTTGTGTAGCTTGTTTAGTTGTGTTGCTTAGTTTGTGGAGCTAAGTAATTTGAGCCTTTGGGTTAGGCGTATGTCGCCTTGTCCTTAGTGCATCTAGTGAGCTTAGGATTGGCTTTGTGCTTTTGCTCATTAGAATTGTGTAGGAGCTCACCCTTGTTTGAAGTACTAGTGCATAGGTTTGTGTGACCTTGAAATAGAAATGGTTAGGAGCTCAAGCTAGGCTTATCACCTCATTTGCTTTGTGTAGGATCTTTTGTGAGGTGATTTAAAGTCATAGCTAGAGGGGTGAAGTCTTGGCTAAACGAATAGTTTCAATTCCGCGTTATATTTGTTTAGCCGGGCGCAATTAGTTTTTGAAAGGACTATTCACCCCCTCTAGTCCCCATCTCGACCCTACACTCTCTCGCGCCCATCCCACCCGGGCGGAGGCGGCTCGCCCGCGACCGGGCGGCGGAGCTCGACCGCAGCGTGGCCGCGCCGCCTGCGTGCTCGCCCCGCAAAGAGTCGCGCGCGCCGCAAGACGGACGGATTCGCGCTGTGGCGTGGCGCACGCCGAGACGGCGCGCGACGCACGGGGCTTGAGGAAGCGAGGCGCCGTGGAGGACTCGTGGCGGCGGCCCCGAGCCGGTCGGGCACGGAGGCGAGCCCCGCCACGAACCGCGGCGTCGGCGAACCTTCGCTCCCCGAGGTAGGCGACGATGTCAATGGCGCGGCGAGGCCGCAGCCGACTGGAATTGAGGGCGAGGTGGCGGGCTCGGGCGCCACCCGCCGCGCGGGCTCAGCGCGCCGCAGTCTCCCCGCCGCGCGCTGGACGAGCAGGAGGAGCGGGGCCTCGCCAGCCGCGCTTAGCACGGCGAGCCAGCCCGCGAGGACGCGATGGAGGAGCAGATCGCCGCGGGACGCGGAGGCGGGCAGGCGAACCGCATCGCGCGACCTTCATCGCGGGAGGCGGCTGCCCCGGCGAGGCCGAGCAGATCGCCGTAGACGCTGGAGGCGGGCGGGCGAGGCCGAGTAGATCGCCGTAGACGCTGGAGGCGGGCGGGCGAGGCCGAGCAGATCGCCGTGGGACGCGGGAGGTGAGTGGGCGAACCGCGTCTGCGTCGTGGGCGCGACCTTCGTCGCGGGAGCCGATTGCCGTGGGCGAGGCCGAGCAGAGCCGGGCGTCCCTCGCCACGAGAGCTCTGGTGTGTGTAGTGGAATAGATATTGATATATTGTAAAAGAAATTAAAGATCAAAATAAACCCAACCATATTTGTAAAATGAAATACATGCATGTGGATGTCAAAGATAAAAATAAATCGTGCATGCATTACTAGCAGGACATGAGGAATATTCGTTCCCTTTGCCTCTTGCCAGTTTTCCTTTGGTGTAATTTTTGTGTGTTTATTCACATTCTGTTAGTTTTTGCGATATATGTGCAGCGTAGAAAAGTAATAGAAAACGTTCTAACAAGACAATATATGCTCATATCCACTAAAATGTACTTTACCTTTCAAGGTCGCTTGCACTGAAATGAGGAAATCCCTGGCATTGGTATCCGGTAACAGTAGTAGTCATACGATCATTTCCCTGTATAAAGGGTCAGGGACGAGGTGATCGTAGTAGAAGCAACCTAGCTACAAGCAAACGCAAGGCAGCACCGCAGCAGTCCCGGCCAGGTCGCTCCCGGCTAAGTAGCCAGCCAGCCATGAACTTCGGTGGGGGGCCGGGCACCTGTCCTTTGTGTTCTAGATTGGTTGCTAGCTAGCTTACTATCACAAATTGGATATAGTTGAAAAAACAAATAAAGTAATTGATTATGGAGTTCATCCTTTTGTATGTAACAATAATAATATGTATCGATTGAGAAGCAATTCCCGCAGCAACGCGGGAATTCCCTAGTTACCTATATTAGTAGAGCCAATTCTAAAAAAAAAAAAAAGGTAGAGCCATATACTAGAGAAGTTATTATGTCCACCACAAATGTGCAAATCAACATCCGCATGAATTAAGTAATTTTATTTGAGGCAAACACATCAACATAAACCAGCCGTGCAAATTCAGGGTTACTTGGGGGGTTCCGTTAAAAACATGCTAGGCTGTTGCACTAGTAACGAAATCATTTTACAAGACGCTGCCTAATTTTTTTTCGTGGCGGGCGTTCAGTTTACCCGTCACGCGGTTAATGGTCCGATTAACCGCGGGCAGACGTTTTTTTTTTTTTTTCGTGACGGTACTTTTGCCCGCCACGGAAATCCGATTAACCGTGACGGGCAACTTAAAAACGCCCCCACAAGATTAATATCTATTTTCCGTGGCAGGCACTTTAATGTGCCCGTCACGGTAAATCGTTAACCGTGGTGGGCAATTTAATAGGCTCGTCACGAAAATTACCCAGGCCCAATAGGCCCGATAGGCATTTGTTATATAAATACGAGTTAGGGTTTGTAACTCAGTTCACTCTTTCCCTCTCCCCAACCCACTCGGCCGACGGCCGCCCATTCTTTCTCTCCCGTCGCGGCACACTCTCTCTGTCTCCCGACTCTCCTTCCCCGTTGCCCACGCCCCTCCTCCCGAGTAGCTGCCTTCCTCCCCGCCCCGGCGTGGCAGCGGTGCAGGCCTCACGAGCATCCCCATCCCTCTCACCGGTGGCCACGCGGCGGGGCGGCTGGATCCACGCCGACGCCGTCCCCTCGTCCCTCTCCGACGGCAAGGCACGCGGAGGCGCGCAGGGGCAGCCGGATCCGCCGCGGTGCACCGGCCTCCTCCCTCCCCGGTGGTCACGCACTCGGCGGCAGCTGGATTCGTGGCAGATCCATCGATGGCGGGCCGACCTCCTCCACCTTCGGTGGCCAGGGGATCCAGCGCCACCCTCCTCCCTCTTCGATGGCCTCCCTATCTCCACGACGGTGGGGGCGGATCTAGGTCCTCCATGGGGCGGATCGTGGTCGGCCGCCCTCACGGGGCGGCGGATCTAGGGTCGGCGCGACGCATGGTGGCCTACTCCGGGCGGCGCGTGGACGAGGTCCGTGGCGGCGGGATCCGGCACCGAGGAGCTCCCGGTGGTGGCAACCCTAGATGGGCTCGGCGGACCTGTCTAGGTTTTGTTTTTGTTAAAATCTTTTGAAACAATTTACGTGGCGGGCACCCTAATGTGCCCGCCATGGTTAATCGATTTACCGTGACGGGCACCGTAGCCCGCCGCGGTGAGGTTGCGATTTACCGTGACCTTAGCAGCGTGACGGGCTACAGTGCCCGCCACACAAAATCTGAAATGCCCATCACGTAAAAGATTTTGGTTACTAGTGTTGTTACTCTGGTAAGTTTTTTGCAAACATACTCACATTGGAACTACGGGTGTGTTTAGTTCACCAACTTGTCTCTAAATTTTTCAAAATTCCCATCAAATTGAAGCATTGAATGTATCAAAAGATGCATGCATGGAGTATGAAACGTAGATAAACAAAATAACTAATTGCACAGTTTAGATGTATATTGTTAGACGATTCTTTTGAGCCTACCCCATTATAGGATAATATTTAACACAAACAAACGAAAAATGCTAAGTTCGCTACAATACTCAAAATTTCAGGGATAAAGTAACACACCCTACGAGGCAAAATCATATCTAGAACATTGAGTCTGACCAGTATGCTAGCTAGTCTTCCGGTCGGATATGTTTATCACCCAAAATTTTGGGTCAAAATTTTAGACGGATGAGACATGCATGTCACATCGTACACTGTAGCACGTTTCGTTTGTTAGTGGTAAATATTATCCTACCATGGCGTAACTATGTTCAAAAGAATCATCTCGTAATGTACATCTAAACTGTGTAATTATTTTATTTTTTACCTACATTTAATACTCGATACATGTGCCGGTATTTTGATGTGATGGGGAATCTTTGTTTTTGTACTCCCTACGTTCCACAATACTTGCAATTCTTTGACTCATATAAACTGTATTTGACCTCTCGTCTTATTCAACTTTTTTTTAATAAATATTACCAGTTTTGTTATGACTTATTACATCACTAAAGATATTGTAATGACGTTTTGTTTGTTTTATAATTTACATAAAAAATTTGAATAAGACAAGCAGTCAAACACAGTTTATATGAGTTAAAGAATTGCAAGTATTGTGGAACGGAGGGAGTATAGTAAAATTTGGGAAGTAATTTTGGCCTCTAGCATCCGGTGGCTTGGCTCTTGTTGGCCGGCAGACAGGAGCGTGCCTTTACCGGGGTAGCGAGCGCTCGTCCACGGTCGCGTCAGTCGTCGTCGTCGCCTTGCCCCGTACTGTACGTCCATACCCGCTATGCATCGATGACGACGACGACCCGACCTGAATGCCCACTAGTCAAAGTTCTCTTCTCTACGCACACGACGACGCGGAATGGCCTTCACCATTTACACTCAGCCACCACCAGTGCCTGAGACTCTGAGCGGTTCACCCTTCTGTTCGTCCTGCTAATGACATCGTCGAATTAAGCTTTCCATGGCTCTGTCATCGTTGCTGCTCGCCTTCCTAGTCTCGTCGTCGTCGGTTTGGGTGGCCTTATCCTTGCCACTGATATGATGATGCCTACAGTGGCAGCAGATGAACAAGAAGGAGAGCAGTGCCCGCCCGTGCTATGCGGCAACGTGAACATCTCCTACCCGTTTGGGCTCATCCCGAACGACGGCGTCGAGCCTATCCGCTGCGGCAGCTTGTTTGGGTTCCAGATTAGTTTGGGATCCTATCAGAGCGAGTTCGACGTGCGGATCCTCAGCATCTTTTACCACAACCGCTCCTTGCTCGTCGCCGATACACACTTGCGGCGTCCATACTTCAATAGGTCTAGCCCTGCTGGGTGTCGCATCCCAACGGCAGCCGACGACACCTTCACCCAACTTGTTTCTCCACTCTCGGTCAGTTCCGTCAATCAGAAGCTCATCTTCTACAACTGCACCAAGCAACCGCCATCAGGCACGGGGCTCGTGGAGACGGTATGCCAGAACAACACGTTTGTTCGTGCCGCCGATCGTCCCGACAAGCCAGCAAGCAGCTACTTTTTGGAAGGCTGCACCACTGCCTTGGTGCCGGTGCTTGGAGTGCCTGGCAAGGTGAACGCTAGCAACTACGAGCAACTCGTCTCGGACGGCTACCTCGCGACATGGCAAGCTTCGCCGCCGTCAGGTAATCTAACTTCACTCTTGGTCTTGGAACTAACAATACCTATTACTACTAGCTTATTAGTAGGAAGAGCAAAATGCAGGCGTTAGATCTATTGCTTCCGTTTGAAATTATAATTCGTTTGACTGTTTTTTTTTTTTTTTTTTTACTCTAAGCTTCGCCACTTGTCTTTAAACTCGAGTTATAATTTGGGGTAAAATGCTGCCACTCGACTATTCCATTTTCATTCTTTTTAGATAAAGGAATAAAATTGCAACCTTCGCATCCACGTACGCATGGATGCTTACATCTAAGCGATTTCAAGCAGGGGACATAGCCCAAAGTTTTGTTAGGTGAGCAAATAAGATATCAACTAAGGGTCTGTTTAGAACGGAGAAATCGAAAAACACAGGAATAGTAAAAACACAGGAATAAGATGAATGTGCAACATTAAAAACAGAGGAAAGGAAAAAACACAGGAAATATTAGAAAGAGGTGTTTGGAACACAGGAATCCATAACACAAGGAATACCGGAAATGATTATGTGAATGATAATGAAGAATCGTTATTAGTGCTTATGTTTGTTGCAAATTTTTTTCCGACTCTTACACGTGAGGCATTGATCCATGGAGTGGGCCTATCCACCTTTGGACGCATACATACATATATTTGTATATATCTATATACCCCATGCAGCCTTGGTCCTACTTGTTAGATCTTTCTCCATAAAAGTTTCTCTCTCCTACCTAATCCTCTTCATAAGCATTGCTTAGCCACGGGCGGACGAAGGCACGGAGCCAGCGCAGTGCACGCGCCTCGGGCTTCCACCCAAACTTTGGTTCCGAGTGGATGGAAAATTTCATGTGTTTTGTCGAAGGAAGCAAAACTTTCTAGAGAAACGGCGAGCTGCAATCCTCCATTCCAAACAGCAAGTGATGTCAGCAAAATACAGGTTTGCAAATCCTTTGAAATTCCTTTGAAAAACCTTCAATCCAAACAGGCCCTAAGCCTCTCACGCGAGAAGGCCTAAGACGGAATTTAGAGTACCATTAAGCAAGGAGATATATAACCTTTAGTTTCTACTCAAGGGAGCAGCGAACAAAGTACAATGTGGGCCACAGAACAAGCACCAATCCTCTTCAGGATCGTCCACAAAAGAGCTAAAGAACTAAAGAACTGCAGCACCGCTCCTTCCAAATGCTTGCAACCTTCCTTCAACGCGCTTCTCTCTTTCTCTTTAGATAGCTGCGATCATTGGCTAGCCCAAAGTTTCGTTAGGGCGAGCAAATAGGATATCAACTAAGCCCCTCACGCAGAAGGCCAGCTAGACCTAAGACCGAATTTAGAGTACCATTAAGCAAGGAGACATATAACCTTTAGTTCCTACTCAAGAGAGCAGCCAATAGAGTACAATGCGGGCCACAGAACAAGCACCAATCCTCGTCAGGATCTTCCACAAAAGAACCAAAGAACTAAACAACTGTAGCACCGCTCCTTCAAAATGTGCAACCTTCCTTCAACGCGCTACTCTCTTTCTCTTTAGATAGTTGCGATCATTGGCTAGCCCAAAGTTTCGTTAGGCGAGCAAATAGAATATCAACTAAGTGTCTGTTCTGCTGATTTCAGCTCACAGCTGATTTCAGTCGATTTAATTGTATTTTGTGAGAGAGAATAAGCTGAAATAAGCCGAAGCGAGCCTAAGCCGAAATCAGTCGAACATGCTCTAAGCCCCTCAGGCAGAAGGCCAGCTAGACCTTAAGACCGAATTTAGAGTACCATTAAGCAAGGAGACATATAACCTTTAGTTCCTACTGAAGAGAGAAGCCAACAAAGTACAATGCGGTCAGATCCTCCAAGACTCTGCACCAGAGCTTTTCTCTTTTGCAAAAAACAAGATAATTTCTGTTCAATCAGTGTTGCAGAAACAGGAATTCACCCAACTACTTCAGCTTCCAATCTCTGAGCCCGCATTTCAACAACTTCAGCACATCAACCATGAGCTTTAGGAAATCACAATCACAGACCATAAAGATGTTTGGACTTATACATGGGGGAGCAATTTCACCTCGGCCAAGGCTTACAAAAAACTAATTGGTCATCGACAGGTTCATGATGCTTTTAAATGGCTATGGGCCAACCCATGTCAACCAAAACACAAAGTTTTTTTTCTGGCTTCTTTCTCAATGACAGACTGAGCACGAGAAACATTCTCCGCAGAAAACAGATGGATTTGCCTTCCTTTGATTGTGTTTTCTGCATTACACCACATGAAGAGACTTGCAGTCATCTTTTCCTTCATTGCCCGTTTGCCCAGCAATGTTGGCAATTCGTTCAAGTGGAGTTCCCCCTAAATTCAGAATTTCTAGATGTGTCTGGAGAAATCAGAGATCAATTACAGTCAAGATTCTTCATGACAGCATTAATCCTGATCTGCTGGACTGTTTGGTCTTCAAGGAACAAGCTCATCTTTGAAGAAATTCAACCTTCAATTCCAGGAGCAAAGGAGATTTTCAAGAAAGAGTTGCTCTTGCTCAAGCACCGAGTGAAGCCAACACTTAAACATCACTTCGAATCATGGACCCTTTTGATCCTTTAATTATCCTTCAATTTGCTGTTAGTTTTAAGCTCCTGGTTTTCCTTTTCTTTTCTTTCAAAGTTCCTTGATTGTAGCCTCGTTTTGCTGTAAGACTTTTATTTGTGTTTCAATAAAATCACGTGTAGGGGCTTGCCCCTCCAGTTCTATTAAAAAAAGTACTATGAGGGCCAACTAAAGAACTGCAGCACCGCTCCTTCCAAATGCTTGCAATCTTCCTTCAACACGCTTCTCTCTTTCTCTATACATAGCTGCGATCGTCGTCCGGTGAAGATCGCCTCCAAGCTACAAACCACTGGAATACCGCAGACGAGGATCTAATAGAAAATAGGCATGACAGTGCATTTGGACTAGTCAATGTGTTTTTTGGACTAGTCAGAGTGCATTTGGACTCTTTCGTTGCTGAGCGGAGACTTTTAGACACTGGCTCGATCACCCCGAGCAACCTTTTTTTCTTGCTTACAGACTTGATACGGGACTAACAAATTGCATACTGTTTACTATACGTTCCAGACTCCAGTCCTGCTGGTTGCTGCCACTCTCGGTCAATTCCAGCTAACATGCGCCCAACCTTGCTGCTTCTCCCGCTTGTTGTCTCCTCGCTTCTCCAATTCCATGACTACGCAAGCGCCGACGACTGCGGGACGGCAGCATGCGGGAACCTCACCCTCAGGTACCCGTTCTGGCTCGGCAGCAACAGCACCAATCCGTCTTCTTCTCCCAGCTGTGGCCACCCGGCCTTCGAGGTCTGGTGCAGCGAGGACGGGGGCGTAGCCTCCTTGATGGGCTCCTCCATCCACGTCCTCGGCATCAACTACACCACTGCCTCCTTCGTCGCCTCCCACGCCAAGCTCGCCGGCGCCGACGGCGTGTGCCAGACCGACTTCAACATGTCGTCCAGCATCGCGCTCAGCCCGTTCACGATTAGCGCACAGAACCGTGCCCCTGTGCTTCCTCTACAACTGCAGCGGTAAGGCCCCGAGCGGGCCCGAGTACGCGAACGCCACCTCCAATTGCAGTACTCCCATCTATGCGTTCCTCGTCGGGGACTACCACTGGGACAGGCCGCCGTTGATCGCGTCGGGCGGATGCAAGTTCGCCTACATGCCGGTGCTGAGTCGGAGGCGCCGTTGATGACGGCGGCCAACTACAGCCGGCTGCTAAAGGACGGGTTCGTCCAGGACTGGGAAGAGACCTTCGTCGGCGACTGCGGGACGTGCAACGCCAGCGGCGGGCAGTGCCGGTACGACAGCGTCGCGGCGGAGTTCCGGTGCCTCTGCCCCGGCGGCAGGCGCGCGCAGTCGACATGCGCCGGTGAGTCGCACCTCCCACGCTCCCACTTGCCCATCCGTACACGTATGTGCCTCCCTCTCCCTCTACAGTAGTCAGCTTGTGTGGACGACGGCGGCCGACGCGGACTCGGAACGTGCTGGTCGTTTTACTTGCACGACTTTTTGGTCCGTTGCATTATGCAGATTGCAGTGTGCCGCTGTCGCGTTGGCGTCGCGTCACGGCATCAGTGCTGCCACTGCTGCGTGCTACTGCCCTGCCCACTGGAGGGACTTTTTGGTCCGTTGTATATCCTTCCTAGATTCCATGGAGATCTCTACTATACGAGTAGGTGCTTATATATACTGACCATAATTGCACGACACATTGGCTAACTTCCTCCACGGAGTGAGCAATGCTTACCTCGTGTTTATGCCCAAATTGGCTAACTTCACCTGCCATGCCAATGCCATTTGCTTTCACGTGTCCTCTTCGCGTATCATTGTTCTCGTTATTGGTCTGACTAGTGACCACGAATCAAACGATGAAGGAATATGAGCACTTGCCTGAAGCTTCGGTGGCTTTGCCGTCATCCATAGGAGTACTTTATTATTGCTATTGCTGGTAGTAGATTGCCATTACGTCGCCGCCCCGTCCCGCCGGAGCTTGTGGGTCTCTGCTTAACCTGCCTGGCGCACGACCACGTCGCCGCCCAATGCCACTCCCGGCAGCGCTGCGTTCGCTGCAGAGGCTCGGCACCGCCGCCGCACCGCGCCGGCACTGGATGGCCGGCGTCACCGTCGTCACCCTCGTCGAGGAGGCCACCACCACGCCCCCGGCTACATTGACACCGACCGCCTGTGCTCGGGCCTTGCGGGGACGTGGAGCCTCCGACTTGGGCTGACCCGATGCACGACGAGCTTGTGGCTTCCAGCGCCGCGCTCCAGTTCAGCTCTTTGAAGCTCCCGGATGTGTCGATCGAGCACCCCTCGCCTCTTGGGGATGCTGAGGGGCCAAGCCCAGACGGTGCTGGCAGACCCCTCTTCGCCGCCTCCTACGACGCAGCCCAGCTCCTCAGCGACTGAGGTGCCGGAGGATGGTGGTGGCACCTCGGAGGTTCTAGCCTCTCCGTGGTCGGGCCACCCCGCGGCGAGGCGCAGGGGTAGAAGCTGGGGATGCAGCTGCATCGTGCGACGGCGGGCGCTACTCCGGCAACTACCGCGCTGCCGTCGCGATCGAGGCGCAAGGGGTGCGTGTTGGGGATGCAGCTGCGCCAAGCACAACGGCGGACGCTACTCCGGCAGCTACGCTGTCGCGGAGCGCACACGGCGGTAGCGTTCATCGACTCCTTCATGGTCCCTTGGAGCCGCCCTCATCGACTCACCGCCCGGGACCGCGCGGCCGGTGGAGGACGACGAGTGGACCCCGGCGAGCGACCGTCTTGCTGCAAAGTCCGCCTACCAGGATCCCAACCGGGGAGCGCAGCCTCGCCGCATAATGCTCAATAAGTGGGAGGGCAGGCCGAGGGCGCCAACTTCGAGGTTTCGGACCCCACGGTCGCGGAGAGGTTCGCAACCACTTGCAGGGGCCCCGTTCCGCAGCACAAGCCGCGAGGTCCTGGATGTGCTCGCCCCCCCGCCCCGTCTGCGCCGGAGACGCCCCTCCGGCACAAGCCGCTGATCGCCGCCCGCCCTATCGTCGCACATCTGTTTCACGCCTTAGTACGACACTTTCGAAGTTCTACCGTTGTAGCGGTGCCTTTTGTTAGTGTTTCGCCTCTTCACTCACCCGGCAGCTCGCCACTTTGGGGCTGTCTAGTTTGTATTGAAACTTTTGACCTTCTTTCGGCCTTTGTTTTAATGCAATACGGGTGAAGTCCCGCTCGAAAAAAAAAAATTGCTACGGTGACAAGTGCGGTGAGTTCAGGAAATTGAAAACTCATGGCAATTTTTACCATTTTTTTTGGAAATAGCATCGGTCTGCTAATCTAGAAGTAGAAGTAGAGTTGGCCTACACCAAATTGGAAGAGATGTCAAAACACCCAAACACACATTTCAAGAATAGGGAGCCCAAAAAAAAAAATACATGGAGATCAAGCAAAAGTAACAATGGCTTGCTTTATTACTCATCCTATTTGTGAATTACCATTAACTCTTATTAGATCATGTATTGAAAACTATGCAAGTGGAATAGTACCAGTGACTGATTCAAATATCAATTCCGTGATATCCGTTTTGTTCTTCGAAACCTATCAAACGAGCGGGCCAACGTCCTCCCAGCATACAGCGATCAACTTAGAGTAGCATATAGCGGAATTCAGCATAAGGGAGTTGCAAGCTTCAAATTCCATATGCAAAAATATTGAATCGTATAATATCATTCCTTCATTTTGAAAAAGCAATAATTATATCACTACTTATTTCATTTTAAAATCAATTTCGATGCTATTTTAGGTGTCAACGGGAATGGCGGGAAGATAGCACTAATAGGTATGCTACTTTTGACATTATTTCAAATTTCACTAGTTATATATAGTTATTTATTAATGCATTAAATTAATTTTAGTTTCAGTTATTGGAACTTGGAAGATTTTAGAAAAATACTATAAAACTTCTCAGATATATACATATATTTTGCACATACATACTGTAATGAAAAATTCGAACACAAGCAGCCCACAATTTATAGCTTTTACTATAAAACTACATAATCTGGATTAAAATATGTGATCTATTTTCACATTTGCAATTTAAATTGTTTGTGTCCTCTAAGTCTGAATGCACATAATATTAGACCTCATTGTTTTGTGAGAAGAAAATAACATCTACTTTTAATTTCAGTTTCAATTTCAGTAGCTGCAAGCTTGCTCCTACCATTTATATATGTGTTGGTATGGCATAGGCAAAAAACTAAGGTTTTTCCTTTGCAAGAAGACCAGCAACACCATAGAAGAGAACATTGAGGCCCTAATATCAGCACATGGATCACTAGCTCCAAAAAGATACAAGTACTCGAACTAACAAAGATAACATCATCCCTTAATAATAAGCTTGGCGAAGGTGGTTATGGCATGGTTTTCAAAGGAAGGCTAGATGAAGGACGTCTAGTTGCCGTGAAATTCCTGCATACCTCAAAAGGTGACGGTGAGGATTTTGTGAATGAGGTCATGAGTATTGGCAGGACATCTCACATTAATATTGTTAGCTTATTTGGATTTTGTTTGAAGGCTCAAAGAGGGCCCTCATATATGAGTATATGCCCAATGGTTCCTTGGATAAGTATATATACTCAGAGAATCCCAAGGCAGTTTTGGGATGGGATAAACTTTATCGATAGCTGTTGGAATTGCTCGAGGGTTAGAATACTTGCACCATAGTTGTAATACACGCATAGTCCATTTCGATATCAAGCCTCAAAACATCCTTCTTGATGAGGATTTTCACCCCAAAATTGCTGATTTTGGTTTGGCCAAGTTGTGTCATTACCAAGGAGAGCAAACTTTCTATGACTGGTGCTAGAGGAACAGTTGGTTTTATTGCTCCTGAAGTGCACTCTCGAACCTTCCGAGTTGTGTCAACAAAATCAGATGTTTATAGCTATGGAATGATGTTACTAGAGATGGTTGGAGGCAGAAAAAATGTTAAATCCGAGGGGCTCAAGAGTCAAGTCAAAAGTATTTTCCACATTGGATTTATGACCACTTTGGCCAAGATGATGGATTACAAGAATGTGAAGTCACACGTGGAAATGAAGGGATCGCGAAAAGATGAGTGTGATTGGCTTGTGGTGCATCCAAATATTACCGAGTGCATCGCCCTACCATAGGAAAGGTCTTGGAAATGTTTGAAAGAGGTTCAGATGAACTAGACATGCCACCAAGGCAAAACTTTAGTCAAATCTTTTGTAAGATATTAACATTTAAGATACATATTTTTACAACCATTTAGTACCATTTACATTAAAACTGGCGAAAACTTTTCATTCTTTTTGCAGTGAAGATCCGGCTTACAATTTCAATGAAGAAAATATGAGCACAAGCAGTGGTACCAAAACACAAGTTTCTATAGTGATGTGCTAACTATGAAGGGATAAGTGCTTTGAATTCAAAAATTTTATGACGTTTAACATTGCTAACAACTCTGTGAAATGGTAACCTTATAGCATTGGAATTAGGCGTTAAACTTGTGTATGTCTCTGTATATGAGAGGTTTGAAATGTTAAGTTACTATGATGTTTTTGTTTCAAAACAAAAGGCTACAGGCCTACGATGGTATCACCTTTCATTCAAAGTCGTAAACATGAAAGCCAGATAAGGTGAAGTTAAACTAGCCAAGTATGCATAAGATACTTGACATACTCATAAGTCATAACATATTTATATTTTTGGTTTGTTAGTTACATATTGCTATACTGTCTCTTTCACTTATGTGGATCTGTTCACCACTGCCGTGCATATCCCGGCAAGTACAGTGGCTTGGTGGTAGACATTGGGCATCAGAGTCCATCGCCTTGCGGTTTGGCCCGAGTCCTTGCAAACCGGTTACTCGTGGAGCAAATTATTTTCTTGGCCCTATTTAAAGTTGCTTTTAGTTTTTTGATCTTTTTTTTTTTTTACTGAATTTGCTTATTTAGCCTATATTTAAGTTTTGCTTATTTTCTTGGCCCTTCCGTCAATTTTGGGCCTTAACGATTGTTAAGGTAGTGCGTGAAATGACTTTTTACCCCTAAGGCCTATTGAAAGAGATCAACACAGTTTTTGCATTGTTTGTTCAGCACCAATATTTTATCAAAAATAATACACAAGAGTTCATGTGTACATTTGGATATATTATATATTGTGTATTATTTTTTTATACTACGGTACCCCGAATGACTGCGTGAGCGTTCATTTTATAAAATGTTGTTGTTGAATAAACAATACGAAAACGTTGTTGATCTCTTTCAATAGGCCTCTGGGGTAAAAAAGTCATCTCACGTACACCGTTAAGGCCCAAAATTGACGGAAGGGTCAAGAAAAATTTGAAAGGCCAAATAAGCAAATTTAAAAAAAGGTCAAGAAGCTAAAAGTAACTTTCAATAGGGCAAAAAAAAAAATTGCTCTTACTCGTGCGAGCCTGGGGCTGATCGTGTACTATACGAACCATGCTGCGTTGTGCTGTTCCAATTGCCCAACTCTGCTATTTTATAACAATTTCACGCACTTCGTGACATCGTTGAAATAGTCTAAGGACTCCGAATTTCAGATAAACGTCACTACTTGCCAAGGTGGCTACTGGCTAAGGGCTAAGGCCGGTGTTGTTTTCAGGAAGTTGAACACAGAGCCTGGACGCTAGTTTGTGTGGCGCATGGAGAGCTAGCTCTGTTATGTGCTTACTGAACAGAAGACTCTGGAGTCAATGTTAGCAACACGCTTGCAATGTTCTTTTTAATGGACGTCAGGCTTTCACGTGACCGTGTAAAACATTTTCATTGGTTTACTGCTCGAGATTCACACGGGCAACAAATCACTGAAGGTGTTCTCAACTCCCTTTTTTTTTTTTCGAGACCGGTCCGTTGCGGCGTATTTCATTAAGCGAGAATAAGTTCAAAATACAAGAAGTAATGGTAACCAAACAGTTACCGAAGCGAAACCTAACCACTACCGAATACATCATGTGGGATTACATGGTGACCAATTTTGCGACAAACCAGCCAACCGTAAGCTGCACTAGGCCTCCTCCTCGGAGAGCCCCTCCATATTGAGCTCCATGGCGGAGAGGTCAAAAGCTCCATCAAGAAGCATCCGAACGGCGCCGCTTTGGGGGCGGCATGCCGCGTCTAAAGAGGGTCCTGACCTTCTGCTCGACGACCGCTGGAGCCTCTCCCGTGTCCACTTCGCAACCCAACTTTCGCAGCAACAGCGTTTGGGCCTGCAAGGTCGCATTAGCAGCCCTAGAGCTTGCGGCAATACGGCCACTACGACGCAGGGTGTGGGTGGAGGCCGGAGTGCGTGCACAGCGTAGGCGTGGCCCCGACTTGAGAATTGGCGATGGCAGCAGCACGCATATCCTGTCTTCAATCTCTATCTGCCGCTGCGAGATGGCGGTGGCCACGTCTACTTGGGACACCAGACGAGGCTCCGAGGAAGCAGCAGGTTCTCAACTCTTTTTTGTATCCATTGATGGCTTTGGAACTCTTGTCAGTCATATAAGGTTCCTTCCTTGTTTAGCAGAATCCTCTTCCCACGGAACCAGCAACACAAGCTTCGCCAATATATTAGTTACAAATGGAAGAATAAAAGCTTATGAAATGCAAAACAATCTGTACATGTGCACGCTCAGCTTACCGGCTCGACATGCATTGGTTGCTTTTTACTTTGCATGGTACCCCTACCAGTTGCATGGTGCATGGTACCGCTGGAATAAAGAATTATTTTGCTGCATGCAGGCACGAATTTTGGTGTAACATACACCATTCAGATAAGCCGAGCCCGCGCATATGTGTATGGTTGGTTGGCTTTATCCAGATCTTGTCCGGATCAGCTCAACCAAACACGACCTTTTCCACATCTTATGTGGCCGCCCATCCAGCTTTCCATGGCAAACCTCTATCGAGGCACATGGTGGCTCGCGAGACGCGAATGTCGTCGCTTCCATTGGGCTGACAATCCAATCAAAGCTTTTGGTTGCTACATGTACACAAGCCGGTCGGAGGACGTTAGAATGTGTCCATCGACAACCGACATGGGGCGTGTTTGATATCGTGGCCCTAGCAGTGTCTGGCTGCGAGCGGCCCTAAGCCAGCCTTGGCCCGGCTCCCATGGGCCAAACCCCATGTTTGATTCATTTGGCTCCCAGGAGCCTGTTTTTTTGCTTTTTCGTGTTTGATTCACCCTGGCGGTCTGCCCTAACCCCAACCGCCATCAACCACCACCATGAGATGGTGTTTGATTGGTACTGGCCCAATCCCATGTTTCAACTGGTTTTCAAAGATTATGGAACATAGTTGAACAACAATACATATAACACATGATAAAATGTTTTGAAAAAGGTCTAAATTAATGGCCTTAGCTAATACAAATTTAATACATGATAAAATGCATCATTGGCCAACTGATTACAACATGATTGAGTTGAATTTTGAGTTGACCAAGAGCCGGCAAGGATGATCACCAACATCCTCCCTACCGAGAGTGTTTCTCATGAATTGGCCTCGGGGTCTGCGGGAGGCGGTGTTGGGAGGAGATCCACGCACGGGAAGCAGATCCACGACCACCGGCCTCACCACGCAGGCGTAGCGGGACCGTGGGAAGAAGACCGCCTCACGGAGGCGGAGCGAAGAGAAAGAGACGCCCGGCCACCGAGGCGAGCAGAAGAGGAAGAAGACCGATCTCCGGAGCCAGCGAGAGCGCCGCGCCGCTACGGGACGCAGATCCACACAGCGGGGAGCCAAGAGGAAGCCCGGGGAAGTCGACCGACGCGCCGGCAGCGGACGCCCCTTGTCGACGGTAACTTCGGCGGAGCGGTTAGGGTTTGGAGAAGAAGAAGAACACGGTAGCGAGAGGAGACGGGAAGAAGGCAACGACGGGTAGAAGCGGCGAGAAATTTCCCACTGCCGCGCGAGCCCTTTGTGAGCCACCGCCGACGCCCAAGATTCGCGAGCCTTGGCGCCCGCCCGAGCAGCCGAGGAGGAACGCCAGCGAGGGAGCGCGCGGCGCGAGCCGAGAGAGAAGGTAAATTGCATCGCTAGGACATGGGCGGGGAACGAGGGCCGGGGTATCAAACACCGCACCCGCATCCCACGGTCCTGGCTTGGCGTTTTTGGCCCATATCAAACACGCCCATGAAGACCAACTGGTGGACCGTGACGGTCAACTCGGAAACACATATAGGGGTCCCCTAAGTGCTAATTGGGCAACATCCTTCCTGCAGGACTTTCATTCCAGTGCTTCCGCTCTGATGGCTTGGTCAGTTAGCAAGTCCTCCCTGTCCCTATTCCTTTTTGCCATCCACCAAGCGTTCTGTTCCGGTCACCACGCCAATGACTCGCCACAGTCGTCGCAATATTACCCCGTCCATCGGGCACCTCGGAAATTCCCAAGCGCAGATGAATGGTTCTGCCGAAAGTCTACAGTACAGTCTATACAGGGGCACGCGGGCTCACTTTACCGTGTGGGCAATCGCCATTCCTGCATTCTTCTGGAGCGGCTCACCCTAGCTTCTGTTCGTCCTGCTAATGCCATCTTGGTAACTTTCCATGGCTCGATCCTCGCTGCTGCTCTTCCTAGTCTCGTCGCCGGTGTGGCTGGCCTTATGCTTAACATTGCCGGCAGCACACGGGAAGGAGCAGAGCACTGCCCGCCCGTGCTATGCGGCAACGTGAACATCTCCTACCCGTTTGGGCTCATCCCAAATGGCGCCTTGCAGACCAACTGCGGCGACCTGAACTTCCAGGTTATTTGCCTTGAAAACATCACATACTTCGGAATCTTTCAGATCGAGGGCACCATGCGCATCCTCAACATCTTTTACGACAACCACTCCTTGCTCGTCGCCGATACACACTCGCGGCATCCATATTTCAATAAGTCTAGCGCCTTCGGGTGCCAAATCCCAACGGTCAACACCTCGTCCCGACTTGTTGATCATCCGTTCTCGATCAGCTCCGAGAATCAGAACCTCATCTTCTACAACTGCACCGAGCCACCGTCGCCAAGTGGTCTGGACCTTGTGGAGACAGTGTGCCACAACACGTTTGTTCGTGCTGCCAATGGAAGTTCCGACGAGCCAGCAAACAATTACTTTTTAGAAGGCTGCACCGCTGCCTTGGTGCCGGTGCTTGGGTGCCTGGCAAGGTGGTGAACGCAGCCAACTACGAGCAACTCGTCAGGGATGGCTTCCTCGAGACATGGCAGCCGGCGCCGCCGCGGCTGCCGACGCCGCTGCCAGGTAACTTCGCTCTTGGAACATGCTTACATACCAATAATAATTGAAAGAAGATTAACTACTACTCTTGTAGCCTATGGTTTTGAAGGTTGCGAAAAAATCTCAGTTATGTAAAAAACAACTGAAGCAATTCTATCTGTTCCAACTCAAAACATAAAAACAAATGCTAACATTTTAATCCACTTTAGCATTTTTTTTTTCCTCGAAGCATGACTGAACACCAAGCACAATTTGTTTGTTTGTTAATTGGAAAGTTCCCTGATTTTGCTAATTATTCATCTCACATTGTAAGTCTAGATATATTCCTTGTTTTGGCTAAAATTCGCCGCGCTATTTCTCGAAGTAAATTACGTGAAACACACTTGTGAAACTCTATTACAAGATCGCTAGTACAATAACGAGGCAAATCATGACATATTAGTAATGTTGATGCCAGAGGTCACTATTAGTAGAGCCACTGTACTTAAGTAAAATTAATAGAGCAGTTATTATATTCTGTCCACCACAAATGTGTACTCCTAAATTAACATCCGCATCCAGGTTGTCTACAGTTTATGTGCCTGTAAACTGCATGAAAGCTTTTGCCAATTGCCTATCTAAAGTGGACATAAACGTACAATTCAGAGTTTTTGCCAAAAAAAAAATCAATTCGCAAGTAAAGTTTGTCGTGGAAATATTTGAACTGTTGCTTTGGCTGAACGCGACAAGATTCCTTCCCTCTGTGTGTAAGTTCTTAGGGTTTAAAATTTATCTCAAAATAATTAAATAACATTTCACACAAACATGGAACACAATATACCTCTAAGGGCCATTTTGGATGCAAGAAGGGAGCAAAACCCAGAGATGAAAAAAACCCATACTAAAAACTAAGATGATAATTAAAATGATATCCCCATGAATTATCAACCTAGGGAAAAGTCTAGAATCCCGGAGGGATTTTTTTTTGAAAGCGTGCAAGACCACGTGCTTCATTAAGTGGAAGAGGAAGTTTTACACCATCCAAAGATGTTCACAACGAGGAGCTATAAACGTCTTGGAGGAAACACATTACATGATCACCAAGAAGTGGTGGAAAGTTGAGGTCATTACTAAAAAGAAGTAGTTGTGCGACAAGGTGGAGACCCAATGCAGCTCACGCCAGGATGCCGAAGCTAGCGGCGACCCAGATGTTAGCCTCTCGCTCCGTTGATAATTCGGCCGGCAGTGTCGAGCGGCGATCAAAAGGTGGACAGTTGCGTTCGTTCCACGGGAGCCATATGGTTAGGAGGGCGAGAGAGTCGAAGCTCCTCCGGATGGCCTGTAGCATCGATGCCCTCAAACAGCCACCAGTCCAACAAAGTGGAGTCCTGTTGAGGGGTGGCAATGGATCCCATGGCTAACAGTAGCTTGGACCAAACCTCACGTACGTAGGCACAGGAGCAAAGGAGGTGGTCTGTCGTTTTGTCGAGGTGGTCCGTCGTTTCATCGAAGCTAGTCGCACAACCCGCAGGCAGCACTTGGCTGAAGGACATGGCGCATCCTGCGCTCTGCTATCAAGAGCGGCCATGCAAAGCCAACCAAAAGAAGAACTTTTACCTTTGGCGGTGCTGCGGCGCAAAAAAAGCTCCTTCGGCCTCAGCCATCGTTGTCCAACCCAAGAAGAATGCCCAATAGGTCGACCGGATAGTGTACTGACCGTCCGCGGACTATCACCGGACAAAGCGGTCGGGGCGGTCGGGCTAGAGCTGGACGTCGAGGAGCTTCTCCCATATGGGAGGTCGGAGGGATTGGACTTTCCAAATTTGACCTAATCGGAAGCTATTTATGGATGCATACAAATGATAACTGCAAAATCCAAGAGATTTCTTCTGGGAAGAAAGAAATTCATATCTAGACCGTGACAAGATTCTTTGACAAGCTAGGCTGTTGTTACTTTGTTATGGGGGTGTTTAGTTGGTGTGTTGAAAAATTTTAGGGTGTCACATTTGACCAGATGTTGAAAAATATTTTTTGGACACTAATTAAAATCAATTTCATAACTTGCCTGGAAAACGGCACGACGAGTCATGTGGTTATTGTAGCATTTAAGGATAATTGTGTGGGTTACTGTAGCACTTATGCTTAATTATGGTATAATTAGACTCAAAAGATTTATCTCGTTGTTTACAGTCAAACTATGCAATTAGTTTTTTGTTTAAACTATGTTTACTGCCAGGGGTAGGTGAAGGTGAAAAAAATTTGGGAACTAATAAACACCCCCTTTGGTTTTGCTATATCAAATTCAGGTTGGAACTACAAGCCAAAAATCATATCTATGAGCATTGCGTCGACCACTTTTAATTTTAGTGCTTGTTAGCTAGTCTCACAGTCTCTCCGTTGGCATAGCGTCTGTTGGCTCGTTGGCCGGCTGGCCGGAGCGTGTCTTTACCGGGGAAGCGCGCATCCGCGGTCAAGTCAGTCGTCGCCTTGCCCCGTACTGTACTTCCGTGGATGACGACGATGGCCCGACCGGAAATGTCCCTCCTAGTCAAAGTTTCGTCTATACGCACACGACGACGCGGACTCTCCTTCCATTTACTCTCAGCCACCACCACTCGAGGCTGTGAGCAGTTTGTTCACCCACGTTCGTCCTGCTAATGCCATCGTCGAATTAAGCTTTCCATGGCTCTGTCCTCATTGCTGCTCACCTTCCTAGTCTCGTCGTCGGTGTGGGTGGCCTTATCCTTGCCGATGATGATGCCTACAGTGGCAGCAGATGGGCAAGAAGGAGAGCAGTGCAGGCCCGTGCTATGCGGCAACGTGAACATCTCTCCCTACCCGTTTGGGCTCATCCCGAACGACGGCGTCGAGCCTATCCGCTGCGGCAGCAAGCTTGGGTTCCAGATTAGTTGCATTAACAATATCCCATACTTAGGATCCTATCAGATCGAGTTCAGCGTGCGGATCCTCAGCATGCATCTTTTACCACAACAGCTCCTTGCTCGTCGCCGATACATACCGGCGGCATCCATATTTCAATAGGTCTAGTCCCGTAGGGTGCAAAATCCCGACGGCCGATGAGGACAACACCTTCTCCAAACTTGCTCCTCCGTTCTTTGCACGTCCCTCCAATCAGAGCCTCATCTTCTACAATTGCACCAAGCCGCCGCCGTCAGGCGCGGGGCTCGTGGAGACGCTATGCCAGAAAAACACGTTTGTCCGTGCTGCCGATGGTCGTCCCGACGAGCAAGCAATCAGCTACTCTTTAGAAGGCTGCACCGCTGCCTTGGTGCCGGTGCTTGGAGTGCCTGGCAAGGTGAACGCTAGCAACTACAAGCAACTCGTCTCGGACGGCTACCTCGCGACATGGCAAGCTTCTCCGCCGTCAGGTAATCTAACTTCACTCTTGGTCTTGGAACTAACAACACCTATTACTACTAGCTTATTAGTAGGAAGAGCAAAATGCAGGCGTAAGATCTATTGCTTCCGTTTGAAATTATAATTCGTTTGACTGTTTTGTTTTTTACTCTAAGCTTGGCCACTTGTCTTTAAACTCGAGTTATAATTTGGGGTAAAATGCTGCCACTTTCGACTATTTCATTTTTCATTCTTTTTAGATAAAGAAATAAAATTGCAACCTTCACATCCACGTACGCATGGATGCTTACATCTAAGCGATTTCAAGCAGGGGACATAGCCCAAAGTTTCGTTAGGTGAGCAAATAGGATATCAACTAAGGGGTCTGTTTGGAACGGAGAAATCGAAAACACGGGAATAGTAAAAACACAGGAATAAGATGAATGTGCAACATTAAAACAGAGGAAAAAAAAAACACAGGAAACATTAGAAAGTGGTGTTTGGAACACAGGAATCCATAACACAAGGAATACCGGAAATGATTATGTGAATGATAATGAAGAGTCGTTATTAGTGCTTTTGTTTGTTGCAAATTTTTTTCTGACTCTTACACGTGAGGCATTGATCCATGGAGTGGGCCTATCCACCTTTGGACGCATACATATATTTGTATCTATATACCCCGGGCAGCCTTGGTCCTACTTGTTAGATCTTTCTCCATAAAAGTTTCTCTCTCCTACCTAATCGTCTTCATAAGCATTGCTTAGCCACGGGCGGACGAAGGCACGGAGCCAGCGCAGTGCACGCGCCTCGGGCTTCCACCCAAACTTTGGTTCCGAGTGGATGGAAAATTTCCTGTGTTTTGTCGAAGGAAGCAAAACTTTCTAGAGGAACGGCGAGCTGCAATCCTCCGTTCCAAACAGCAAGTGATGTCAGCAAAATACAGGTTTGCAAATCCTTTGAAATTCCTTTGAAAAACCTTCAATCCAAACAGGCCCTAAGCCCCTCACGTAGAAGGCCTAAGACGGAATTTAGAGTACCATTAAGCAAGGAGATATATAACCTTTAGTTTCTACTCAAGCGAGCAGCCAACAAAGTACAATGCGGGCCACAGAACAAGCACCAATCCTCTTCAGAACCGTCCACAAAAGAGCTAAAGAACTAAAGACCTGCAGCACCGCTCCTTCCAAATGCTTGCAACCTTCCTTCAACGCGCTTTTCTCTTTCTCTTTTAGATAGCTGCGATCATTTGGCTAGCCCAAAGTTTAGATTAGGCGAGAAAATAGGATATCAACTAAGCCCCTCACGCAGAAGGCCAGCTAGACCTAAGACGAATTTAGAGTACCATTAAGCAAGGAGACATATAACCTTTAGTTCCTACTCAAAGAGAGCAGCCAATAAAGTACAATGCGGGCCACAGAACAAGCACCAATCCTCTTCAGGATCGTCCACAAAAGAGCTAAAGAACTAAAGACCTGCAGCACCTCTCCTTCCAAATGCTTGCAACCTTCCTTCAACGCGCTTTTCTCTTTCTCTTTAGATAGCTGCGATCATCGGCTAGCCCAAAGTTTCGTTAGGCGAGAAAATATGATATCAACTAAGCCCCTCACGCAGAAGGCCAGCTAGACCTAAGACCGAATTTAGAGTACCATTAAGCAAGGAGACATATAACCTTTAGTTCCTACTCAAGAGAGCAGCCAATAAAGTACAATGCGGGCCACAGAACAAGCACCAATCCTCTTCAGGATCGTCCACAAAAGAGCTAAAGAACTAAAGACCTGCAGCACCGCTCCTTCCAAATGCTTGCAACCTTCCTTCAACGCGCTTTTCTCTTTCTCTTTAGATAGCTGCGATCATTGGCTAGCCCAAAGTTTCGTTAGGCGAGCAAATAGGATATCAACTAAGTGTCTGTTCTGCAGCTCACAACTGATTTCAGCCGATTTAATTGTATTTTGTGAACGACAATAAGTTGAAATAAGCCGAAGCGAGCCTAAGCCGAAATCAGTCGAACATGCTCTAAGCCCCTTGAGATCTCATGTTTGGTTTTGGAAATTGATGACACACTTGTGGACTAATCCTTTGCTCTAAGTGATGACTATGAGATAGGATTAGATGGATGACAAGGAGCATGATGATCATGAACATGGACAATGTCGGTGGACTTGATGGATCGTCAAGCTTCGGGTGATCGGCTTGAGAGGAACCGGGAGATCAAGGCAAAGGTATCTTGATAGGGTTTTCCTTTCATTAATCAAGACCACGATAGAGCGTGTGATCACATTATAGGATAGATAGCCGACTATCAAGAGGGATGCCGCGACAATCCTTGCATGAAGTACTTCTAGGTCCAATTGACTTGCATATTGCATTTAGGACATGAGAGCACTAACCGATCTTGCCTAACATCTCGACATGCTAACATTGGTGATAACATGATCATCTTGGACGTGTTGGCAACCCTTGGCAAGAGGCGAAGCAAGTTTGAAGCAAAGAGCAAAGAAAAGGAAGAAGAAGCAGTTGTCGAGGCGGCCGGACGCGACGGGCCAGATGCGACCGGACGCGACTCACCCGGGCGCCGGTCGGTCGCGTCTGGCGAGAGCCCCAGAGGCGGGTTTTTTTTGCGGGGACGCGGTGACCGGACCCTGGACCGGATGCTTCCGGTGTCGACGGAACCGTGACCGGACGCTACTGGACGAAGGGCGGTATTTGTGGGCCCGTGGCTTGTCTGCAGTAGCGACCAAAAGCACCGACCGGACCCTCTATCGGACCCGTTGGTGGTTCCGGTCGGTCTTATGAAGGCAAATTTTTGGAGCAACGGTTCCATTTCGAGAGGAGCCCTATATATATACTTGGATGGCGGTTCTTGGGACTCTCTCTTTTGCACATTTGAAGCTTCCAACTTGCTAGTGAGCATTTGATACTCCTCTCCACTCATCTCCCCAACTCTAACTTTCGAATTCTTGGTGAGATTGAGAGTGATAGAAGTGGATTGCATTGCTTGGTTGCATCTAGAGCACTTCATCCTTGGAGAAGCCGCGGGATTCTTGTTTCTCTTCGAATTTGCCCGGTTCCCTAGCGGCTTGGAGCAAGAGGCGGTGTTGAGCTCAAGTGGAGCTTGTTTGAGGCCACACCGGTGGTGATTTGTGAGGGGTCGTTCCTTACCTCGCGGGAGATTCGCGAAAAGGAGCACTAGTGGATTGCTCGTGGCTTGTTGGACCCTCTCTTGTGATCGTTTGCTTGAGCGCCCATAGGGGTTTTGGCACCGCCATTGCTTAGCACACGTCAAGTGAGTGTGTCGCCACAACGAGGACTTAGCGTCCCGGCAAGCACATGAACCTCGGTAAAAAATCATCGTGTCACTTGTTCTTGCTCGTTGGAGACTTCTTGGTGATCGCGGTGATTGGCTACAACCTCGACACTACACCCGATGGTATTGTATTCTAGCACCTCTTGCATTACTTTCGTAGTATATCTTGTTAGGGTGCTTAGTGTTGTGTAGCTTGTTTAGTTAGCTTAGCCTTGTTAGCTCCTAGTGGTAGAATTAGTTAGTATATCTTGTCCACCTAGGAGTAACTTAGCAACCTAGCCATTGCTTGTGATTAGAGACATTAGAATTGCTAGAATTGCTAGGGAGGCTTGCGTAATTAGTTTGAAGCATTTGCTTATTCGCTACGCCGTCTTATTTACTAACCGCCTTGCTTAGTGTTGTTTGTAGAATTTTTAATATGCTATTCACCCCCCTAGCCATTAGGACCTTTCACCCCTCACGTAGAAGGCTAGCTAGACCTTAAGACCGAATTTAGAGTACCATTAAGCAAGGAGACATATAACCTTTAGTTCCTACTGAAGAGAGAAGCCAACAAAGTACAATGCGGTCAGATCCTCCAAGACTCTGCACCAGAGCTTTTCTCTTTTGCAAAAAACAAGAGAATTTATGTTCAATCAGTGTTGCGTAAAACAGGAATTCACCCAACTACTTCAGCTTCCAATCTCTGAGCCCGCATTTCAACAACTTCAGCACATCAACCATGAGCTTTGGGAAATAACAATCACAGACCAAAAAGATGTTTGGACTTATACATGGGGAGCAATTTCACCTCGGCCATGGCTTACAAAAAACTGATTGGTCATCGACAGGTTCATGATGCTTTCAAATGGCTATGGGCCAATCCATGTCAACAAAACACAAAGTTTTTTCTGGCTTCTTTCTCAATGACAGACTGAGCACCAGAACCATTCTCCGTAGAAAACAGATGGATCTGCCTTCCTTTTGATTGTGTTTTCTACATTACACCACATGTGAAGAGACTTGCAGTCATCTTTTTTTCCTTCATTGCCCGTTTGCCCAGCAATGTTGGCAATTCGTTCAAGTGGAGTTCCCCTAAATTCAGAATTTCCATGTGTCTGGAGAAATCAGAGATCAATTACAGTCAAGATTCTTCATGACAACATTAATCCTGATCTGCTGGATTGTTTGGTCTTCAAGGAACAAGCTCATCTTTGAAGAAATTCAACCTTCAATTCCAGGAGCAAAGGAGATTTTCAAGAAAGAGTTGCTCTTGCTCAAGCACCGAGTGAAGCCAACACTTAAACATCACTTCGAATCATGGACCCTTTTGATCCTTTAATTATCCTTCAATTTGTTGTTAGTTTTAGGCTCCTGGTTTTCCTTTTCTTTTCTTTCAAAGTTCCTTGATTGTAGCCTCGTTTGCTGTAAGACTTTTTATTTGTGTTTCAATAAAATCACCTGTAGGGGCTTGCCCCTGCAGTTCTATAAAAAAAAAGTACTATGCGGGCCAACTAAAGAACTGCAGCACCGCTCCTTCCAAATGCTTGCAACCTTCCTTCAACACGCTTCTCTCTTTCTCTATAGATAGCTGCGATTGTTGGCTAATCCAGTACGTCCCGTGAAGACCGCCTCCAAGCTACTAACCACTGGAACACCGCAAACGAGGATCTAATAGAAAATAGGCATGACAGTGCATTTGGACTAGTCAATGTGTTTTTTTTGGACTAGTCAGAGTGCATTTGGATTCTTTCGTTTCTGAGCGGAGACTTGTAGACACTGGCTCGATCACCCCGAGCAACCTTTTCTTGCTTACAGACTTGATACGGGACTAACAAATTGCATACTGTTTACTATACGTTGCAGCCCTGCTGGTTTCTGCCACTCTCGGTCAATTCCCTCCTCAGTTAACATGCGCCCAACCTCGCTGCTTCTCCGGCTTGTTGTCTTCTCGCTTCTCCAATTCCATGACCACGCCAGCGCCGACGACTGCGAGCCGGCGGCATGCGGGAACCTCAACCTCAGCTACCCGTTCTGGCTCGGCAGCGGCAACAGCACCAATCCGTCTTCTTCTCCCAGCTGTGGCCACCCGGCCTTCGAGGTCTGGTGCAGCGACGACGGGCGCGTAGCCTTCTTGAAGGGCTCCTCCATCCACGTCCTCGGCATCGACTACACCACCAACTCCCTCGCCGCCTGCCATGCCATGCTCGCCGGCGCCGACGGCGTCTGCCAGATCGACTTCAACGTGTCCACCAGCATCGCGCTTACCCTGTTCAATATTAGCCCACAGAACCGTGCCCTGTGCTTCCTCTACAACTGCACCGGCACGGCACCACCGAGCGGCCCCGAGTACGCGAACGCCACTGCCAAGTGCAGCAGCACTCCCATCTACGCGTATCTCGGTGGGAACTACTACTGGGACAGGCCACCGGCGGCGATCGCAACGTGGAGATATTGCGGGTACGCCTACATGCCTGCGTCGGGCGGATGCAAGTTCGCCTACATGCCTGTGCTCGGGTCGGAGGCGGCGGTGATGACGGCGGCCAACTACAGCCGGCTGTTGAAGGACGGGTTCGTCCTGGACTGGGAGGCGGCCGGCGTCGGCGACTGTAGGGCGTGCAGCGCCACCGGCGGGCAGTGCCGGTACGACAACTCTGCGGCGGAGTTCTGGTGCCTCTGCCCGGCGGCAGGCGCGCCCGGTCGACATGCGCCGGTGAGTCTTACTTTTGGACGCCGGCCGCCGGCCGATTCCTGCTGTCCGGCACATGCTGGTTTATTAGCTACATTGCTACAAGACTTCATTTCCTGGTCCGTTGCATCAATGCATCATGCAGACTGCGGTGGCGTCCCGTTAACGCTGTCGCTGCCCACTATTGGGTATATATCCATATCCTGCGTAGGCTAGATTTAGAAATTATTTACTCCTCCGATTGTCTTCGTGACATTGACGACTTTTTTTTTTTTTAAGATCCGGCAATGCCGGCATTCATTGATAAATATAAGAGAGGGAGAACAGTTCATGCGCGAGAAGCGCGACTCCTGCAGGCCAGCCTAGGCTGCTGTCAGGCCAAATAAAGCTAGGTGATTACTCACAAAAAAATATGAACAAGAAAAAGGGGCCTTAGACATAGACACCCTGCCATAGACCACAGCTGCGCCCGTGTCTTTTTAGGGCAAGTGCATTGGTGTTGTCTCATAAATAGTCTCATATAGTGTCGCGTAATTTAAGACGACTTAATAGACTATATGTGCAATGTTTTTGCGCCCTAATAAAAATCCGGCAAATCTTTTGCCGCCTTTAAAAAAAAAAATAATAGACTATATGTACAATGTTTGTCTTTCTAAGTTGTCTTATAGCAACTTCGCATTTCCTTAATTTATGAAGAGAGTAAAAATAGAATTGTGAGGGTGCATGATGACAACAACTTATACAATGGTAAAATAGTTGTCTCATAGTCCTAAATTTTAGCTCATGAGGCAGTTGTTTTGTGAAGCAACTACCTCATTCTCTCACCTTTCTCTTTCCTCCATATCATCAAAAATCCTACGTAGCGATGCATGAGGCGGCGTATGAGACCGCTCACGTGTAGCTTGCTCTGTCTTTTCGTTCTTGTTTGAAAATCACCCGCGTTTCTCACATTCCAGATAGTCCATAGGGCTAGAATTAGTAGTGAGTGCTCTTTCTTGCCCCCTTCCCCAAAGCTTAACTGAACCAATCCTCTAGAAGTACTTGCTCTTGCCACAGGGATGGCTCAAGACAATTACCACAGCACCAATTAAGACGCCACCATTTGCCAAACTGATCTGGAGAAAGGGCAATCAAAGAATAGGTGTGCTGCTGTCTCTAGACTCCTTTCGCATAAGGAACAAAAGTAATTGTTTCCTCAGCCCCTTTGCTGCAATCTTGCGGCCGTCCAAAGTCTGTTCTAAAGTAGCAGCCATATGAAGAATTTGCATTTGGCCGGGTGCCCACGCGCTCCAAATCAGCGTTTTGAAATTTGACAGCAGCAAACTGAATTGTATATGCTGATCTAGCTGAGTATGTACCTAAGCTCTCGAGAGTCCAAGTAAGATACTGACGACTTTGATAAGAATGTGCGTACACGCACCGGCCACGCAGCAACCCCGGCCGGGTAAACACGAGTGTGTGGTTCCGGCCGGATCACAGTGGAGTGCTCAACCCGGCCTGGTGTCTGCCTGGTCAGCGCCACCTTGACCTGCAATTATTTAGCTCTCGCCGGTCCTCTTTCGCCTATGACTGTTTTTTTTTTTTTTTTTTTGGACGGAAGGAGTGTTCTCGCCTATTGACTGTTCTCGCTAGTGCTCCATATGACTACTTAAATGAATTTGTTTTTGAAACATAACTGAAATTTTGGTGGCCTTGCCGTGATCAGTAAGTTGCGCTGCGCCACTGATCGACGAGCATTCGCTAGAGAAGCTAAACACTTGTTTCTGTTTTGGGACTAATAAGTTCATACTTTCACCGTGGTGTTCAACGATAGGTCTGCTCTTATCTTTTATTTTAATTTTTATGATTTTTCCCCAGCTATTTGAAATTGAAAATTCAGTTTGCTCCTATTCTGTTAAGAACATATGACGGTGTCAAGCTATAGAAAGACCATTTTGCCCATACAGATTTGATCTTGCTCATGAGAACTTTGTGTCTTTAGCACCATTTTAACATCAAGTATTTGAATAGGATTTAAAGTATTTTTTGAAAATTCAGATCCAAACACATCGCGATTCACAAAAGTCGTTTTTGGAGAAGATAGCTACACAACCCTTGGGGCTCGTTTGGATGTTGGGAGCAAAAAGGCACGTGTGTTTTCATTTCAAAGGGGTGTGACGAGGGCAGGAGTGGATCTAGGAAGTCCCTTTCGGATCAAAGTCGGAGTAGGATCCGAGTGGCAGCGGTGGTGGTGGCGGCGTTACGAGGTCAGGCTTGGGGACGATGGCGGCTGGAGGGGGCGGCGGCGCTCAAACCCTAGTCGCCATGCCTTCTGGCGAGGCGACACGGGAGGGGAGGGACGGCGAGTGCCGAGCAGAAGGGAAGGGAAGGGAAGGAAATAAACGAGTGCCGACTGGATTTTTCTGTTCCCCGCGCATCGACGCACAAACAGGATACCGGGGCTATTTTTGGACTTTGCGATTTTCCTTACTCGGCTGATCCCAAACGGGTACGGGGTTTGACGGGGAAGCGAATTCTCGCGACGCTTCTCCATCCACGGGCCGGCGGGGATACGGGCGGTATTTGACTAATCCAAACGAGCCCTTGTTGTGTGCTGAAAGCACTTCTGCAAATGCAGTGGTCAAGGATTACTCACTAGTCAGACAAGTCCACTCTTGCCGTACAGTCCACTAACGAATCCCCAGACTACTGGTCGCTTAAATCATTGTCCCTCTACCTATTTCCGTGGAACTCGTCATTCTTCAACTCTTCCTTCCTCTGTAGTGCAATCATGGAAGCCTGCTTGTTACGCTCCCGTGGGCCATGGCTCCAAAGCTTGTTGCTCTTCTTCGTCTCCCACTCCTCATGATCTCCCATCATAGATTCTGAATCAGAATCACCTTCAGCACTTGTGATGCTCCGATGGCTGTGGCCCCTGTCCTTGTCGTGGCTCTCCCTCGTCTCCTCGGTCTGGACGGCATGGGCGTGGTCGGTGCCACCTGTGATGCTCGCGACGGTGTCACCAACGACGGCAGCGGACCTGCAAGGAGAGATCTGCTCCCCGGCGCTATGCGGCCGCGTGAACATCTCCTTCCCGTTCGGGATCGTCGCCCGACAACGCAACGGAGAGCAGCTGTGGCTTGATCGGGTTCCAGTTGCAGTTCCACGTTCTCTGCTCTAAAAACACCCCATACTTTGTGGGGTCGAGCCAATATTCGCCCGGATTCCGACATCTTCTACCACAACTCCTCCTTGCTCATCGCCCGATATCCTCAAGCTGCAAGACTTCAGTAGCTCCTCCTCCAACGGCGGCTGCCACTCTGTAACACCCGATTTTTGACCCTTTTTAAAATTCGCTAAAAATTTGAACTTTTCGATAATCATGTTTTGACTCGACACCTTGGTGATTTCTATTTATCTTGACCTCTTAAACTTATTCTGAAATTTTTTTTGGTGAAACCTAAATGGAGTTACATAAATAAAAGACTAAGGAAATAAGAGAAAAAGAAAAGAAAAAGAAAAAGAAAAAGAAGAAGAAAGGAAAACCGGCCCAACCCACCTCCCTTCTCTCCTTCCCTCCTCTTTTTTTTTTTTCCTTCCCGTGGGCGGCCCAACCAGGCCACTTTCGGCCCGCCTCTCTCTCTCTTCTCTTCCTTTCTATCACCCGGACGCGGGACCTGCCCTCCTTCTTCCTCGACAGCTGCGGCGCCGACCGGCAACACGGCCCGCCCGGGCAGTAAACGCCCTGCGCATTACCACCGCCCGAGAGGAGAAGACCAAGGCTTGATGGAGCACGGGCACTTAAACACGGGCGGACAAGCACGCAGCTGGCACCGGCACCACGTCGAGGCGCCACAGCCGGCGGCGGCCGGGCCGCCTGGCGAGCCACTTCGCGCTGCCAGCGAGCCCCGCCGCACCACGGCATAGGCACGACGACCGGCGCCACGGCAGCGCGCCACGCACCGGCCATTAGCGGCGATCGCGCTGTCTTCCAACCTGGCGCCATTGCGCACGCTGGGGACGGCGAGCTCGCCGATCAATGCCGCCCGCAGTGATGTGACCGCGACGCTGCTGGATTCGGCGGGCGCCTTAATCCCGCACCCACGACGCATCGCCGCGGCCCAGCAAGCCCACGCGCACCTTGACCCGCTGCCGGAAAATATCGAGGGCACGAGAAGAAGAACACGCCGGGACGCCGCCGCTGGCGCAGGCTATAAATAGCCCCGCCGGGCGCTCCCATTTCCGCCGCCCGAGTTAATCGAACTCCATCAGGAGCTAGAACACCCCGTGCTCGGCGCCCCAATCCTTCTCCCCTTCTTCTCCACTCCGCTCTAGAGCGGATTTCCCCCAAACCAAATTTCCGCCCGCCCCGCCGAGCTAGGGTTCAAGGAGCCGACGATTAATGCGCCCGGGCGGCGCAATTGCGTGCCCCGTGAGTCGCCTAACCCCTTCCCTACTTTTTCCCATCTTATTGGCCCCTTTGTGCGGTATAGCGATAGGTTGAGCCGCCACCGCCGCGGCCGCCCGCCCGCCCCGAGGAGGAGCCCCGCTCGCGCCCCGAATCCACCACCATAGGGTGCGGGGGTGGCCCGAGTACCCAAGGACCCCCCGCGGGCAGCTTTCAAGGGCGGGAAGGCTATTCCGGGCGAACGCCGGGCGGAGCGCCGCCGTCGGGCACGACACCGACGGGCGCGCCGCGACGCGTCACCACCCGTCACGCCGTTACCGCGGAGCCAATCGGCGGCCGCCACGCACCCCTCCCGCCACGCCTCCGTCCTCCCCATTACGGCCACGTGGGCAGGCCGGGCCCGGCCCGGTCAGCCTCGGAGGGCAAGCACGGTGGGACCACGGGATAGAAAATGCTAGGTTCACCCAGAAGCGTACCCCCTACCGCTATAAGTACATGTTAGGACCTCTAAAATTTCAGGAAAAGTATGTAAATAAACTAGATCATGTGGAGATAATTGTCATGATTTTTATTATATTTTTACCTTAATAAAATAATGACACAAAATCCCCACCTTGTTTATTGGCCCGGAATTAAACTTGAGAAAAATCATAACTTCGAACCGTAGCTCCAAATTGGGTCAAACCACTTACATTTGTTTTCTAAATTCGAGTTTTATCCTTTGCTACTGGTTTTATACATGGTTCATTTTGCGCTATTCAATTGCCCTATTAATTTTGTGTAATCGCGCCATACGCGAGAGTAGCCGACGAAGACCTCTACCCGAACTAGGCGATCCAGATTACGTTCGGGCCGGGGACGACAACGGTAACCAAGGCAAGTCCTTACCCCTTTTTAATAATGTTGACCTAATTAATCAACCTACTGTTATAAGATGATGATCATGGTTTATTTTGCTATATGAATGATATGATGCACAATGATATAATATGACTAAGTGAGACTAATGAAACCTATTTAATAATGTGAACCATCCAACAAAAGGTGAGTGGTGACGGCCTACATGGAGGTAGACTAGTCACAATCGGGGATGAATCAGCGAGGAGAGATGCTCGCCTCCCTAAGGACGGTTCATAGACCATCCCCTAGTACGACATTACGTGCAGCCACACGTCGAGATGGGGCGACCTGATCTCACACCCCGTTAGGTCAAAGTATAGTTTCTAACCTAGGAGGCGGCGAAGGCAAACGGTCTATCGGGGAGCGACGTGGGGAGAGTGGCCCCATTGTAAGGTTGGCGTGGATTTGAGTGGTCTTCCACGTAAGTGTGTGGGCGCTTGATGGCGCAGGTGCTAGAGGCACATATTGATGAATATGATTGGGTTCCGTGTTGACGGTATAGGTTGGGTAATTAGGTATTACCTGTAAAGTGGGTGATTTGGTATCACCATATTGTCTAGGGTGATACGTCATCGTAGGGTGGCGTGTTATCCTTCCAATCCACGGAGAAACCGTGGTGGGAACTATATGGAAACCTAGGATGGCTGCCGGGCGGGTGCGGGATCTTGTTGGACTATTCTTGTTAGCCCGATCACGAGGAGAGTATGTCCATCGTGTGGGGAAATTTGTACACCTCTGCGAGAGTTATTTTAAATCTATTCGAATAGCCATGTCCTTGGAATTGGGCAACCGCTAGGGACGGATCATCTATGATTAGTTTAACCCCCGTTGATGCTAACCGTTTGTGTTTTGTGGCGATGACCATATAACTTGATGGGGAACTAGTAAGGGCAGTTTTAGAGACCTCGCTAGGGCCCAAACCATAATAACCACCAAACCCCACGGTTTTGGACTTGCCGAAATACCTTTGTACTCACCCGTTGATTTTTTCGGAACCGGCATAGAGGAGGACTTGGCTCACGATGATCGTGAGGATTTCCGCAGGAGGATTAGACATGATGTTTTCGGCTTTGTTAGGACTATGATGTTGATACTAGAGTTTAGACCCTACGGCTCAAGTATGCTTGTGGGTGTGGTAGACTAGGACCACTAAACGCCATAGCGAGACTCGATGAATAAAGTGCCACAAAGACCCTATGCCCACCTAACGTCATGTAATAAGATGGTGACCCTCGGGCCACTTATGTAAGACCTATTTATCCTATCAATAAAGCTCCGGCACCCTTTTTAAATAAATCTGTGTCCACTCTTGTTTTTCTCAACGTATTAGCGTGATCCACGGCACTAATACGTAAAGTTAGGACCCATTAAAGTGGGGACACGTGCAGTGGTATCGAGAGCCGAGCTTGACCGTAGGATGAAACTCTAGGTCCTAATACACAAAGAAGATGAACACACCCCGATTGTTCTCGTACTTTCATATGCAAAAATAAGTCTAACTTGTGGAAGTGTTTTTGCGTATGGAAGGACCCATCGATAACGATTGGGAACAATCGAACTGCATTACGAGGATGGATTTCCCCGTCTCTTATGGGAGACACTCCAAATGGGCGGGATACACCGAGCCTCCCGGTATTACTTCATACAATATGAAGATGCGGAGTGCGAAGTGTGAAGTGCGAATGCACACATAAAAGAACATCCGACTTCTCCGCTAGCCGCGAGATGGTACACCATGATAGGTCGAGGCCCCGGGATACCACCCAAAAGGTGGCACGACAAGCGTTGGCGTAGCTGCGGCATATTCGAAGAAGACATAGAGTACACACCAGCAAAGTACACGTACTGCGGACCAAACTACCCCGATGCGGCGCCACAAGGTACGCGAACCGATGAAGATCGACCGTGAGTATTGGAGTACGGCAAGGTGTTCACCGTTAGGTACCTACACCACCTAGACACCTTGTGTGAAGACCAGCGGCAGGAAATCAAGCTTGGCAAAATCGCTTTCAAGAAAAGCAAGCCAAGGCCGACAAGATGACCATGGAGGCACACAAGATCACCGAGAAGCGGAGTGGTGCAGACGGGGAGTTGAAGAGGACCCAAAGAGCAATTTGCACGACACGAAGGAAAGCAAGAGGGCGTACATCGAGAAGAAGGATTTCAGCAAATGCCGCCCGATGCGTGCCGACCCGACGACCCCCGGCAGCCCTATTATGGCCTCAATGGATATGTACCGAAGGAGTCTATGGCTGATTCGAAACAGTCGAAAATCGAGGAATACTGCCGCGGACAACTTTCCACGAAGCGGGGACCGTCCGGTGCCCATGACAAGGGTACCTTGTGCGGCAACGGCTGTGAGCGTGGAACCTCCGACGGCTCTGATTGTAAAATAAATAAGTAACTCAGTAGCAAGCGGTCACCTTTAAAGGCGAGAATGAGCGTAGTATCAATGTACGTAGTTTGGATGTGGTTTTTGTTAGCATCTAAATGGTTATTATGTATGATGCGCTTGTGTCATGTGTAAGAACTATGAGGATGTGTTGAGCGTTCGATGTTTTTAATAAATTGCTTTTGAAAATTACTTTCTTGATCCGCGAACACCATCTTACTCATATTGCTATCACAAAGAATCGATGGAAAGAAGGTCTAGCAGGATCCATGAACGCCGCGAAAAGAGCCGAAGTTATGGTCGCAATGGGAGAGGCGAGGAACCCCCGAAATAGGCGGAATAGGCGGCACAACCCTAAAACAATAGGGGCAATGAAGATATACGCCAGAAGAGGAAGTTAATCAGGGGAGAAAACGAACACCTACCACCACCTCCACCCAACCTAGCGTAGTGATGGATCGGCAGAATTACGGTTATTAGAGAGACTTTCGGGAGAAGAGACCCCGAGAACGGAAGGTTAGGGGCATTTATGAGATTACGCCCACCCACCTTCGAGGATGTTGGGGGCGATCCTTTGTCCGCGCAGATGACCGGATACGCCTCATCACCAAGAAGTTGGATGCGGTTGGAGCAACCCCAGAGAAAAGAGTCCTCCTAACCACCCATCAACTTGCCGGAGCGCAAAGTGAATGGTGGGACAACTATCAAGCGGCCTTCGAGAACCGGGAGCCGTTATTTGGGACGAGTTTGTAGAAGAATTCCGTCGCTATCACATTCTCGGCGGGATCATACGTAGTAAGGCGAGAGGAATTTCGCAACATTCAGCGAGGCGCCATGACCGCCCCACAATACATCCGCAAATTTATGAAGCTTGCGGCGCTACGGCGCCGAAAGTGAAGTAGACAAGGATATGAAGAAAATGGAGTGCTTTGCGAGAGGACTCAATGCTGCCCGAGGGAACAGATGGCGGACACGAGTACACCAACTTCAATACAATGATGAACAAGGCCATAATCATAGAAGAAGAAAAGATGAGGACCGAACGAGAAAGGAAGCGCAAGATGATGGCAGCGGTGAACGCCACCCCCGACCGATTTCAACGAACCAGGCCATACCGAATACAACCCCAAGATTCCCACTCACTACACAATTTCGGCGCGCCCGAGTCAACAAACCGTGCCAAAGAATAAAGAACTACCGCGCACCAGCCCCAACTTACCCAACAACAGCTCATGCGGCAACAATAATTTCAAGAACAACAACGCCCAAGAATAAAGAACTTTGACAAGGGCGTAAAACAACCTTGGACAAGAAACCCATTTTGGATGTCGTCAACCGGACACCCGATCGCAAAGATGCCCAAATCGAACGAGTAATGCCCCCCCCTCGGTTGCCGATGCAGGACCGCCTTTTTCGGAATGAATCGCAATACCTTCCGAGAACTCCGCGCGCCTTTAAGGATCGCCCGAAGTTTTGGCCAAGGCGTAGTAAATCATGTGAATGCAGAGGACGTCTGAGGCGACACGATGCGGGTATGCGGTGAGTTTGTAGCAAACTCTACTACTGCAACCGTGTTATTTGACTCGGGCGCCGCTGATTCGTTTATTTCCGATCGTTTTGTTTCCCGAAATAAGTCGAGAACGGTGTTGTTACCCACCCCTCTTTTAATTCGCACCCCTGGAGCCGTAATGAAGTGCTCCCTACAATGTCCCCGAGTGAAGATTATGATCAAAGGAATAGAATTTTGGGCAGATTTGGTAGTTCTAAAGACGGACGGATTGGATATAATATTAGGAATGGATTGGCTACAAAAACATCATGGGAACATATCATGCAAGGAGGGGGTAGTCCAATTGACCAATCACCTAGGGCCGACCGTAGCGTGCCAACCACAAGTACTTGATTGACCCCAGCAGATATACAATGTACAAACCACCACCTTAGAAGGCGTACCCATAGTAAGAGAATACCCGGATGTATTTCGGAGGAAGAGCTACAGGAATGCCACCGCACGAGAGACTTAGAGTTCGTCATAGACTTAATGCCAGGGACAGCCCCAATAGCCAAGAGACCGTAGCGGATGGCATCAAATGAGTTGATAGAATTGAAGAAACAGCTAAAGGAATTGCAGGATAAGGGATACATTAGACCCGACTCATCACCACAGGGGATGCGCCCGGTACTATTTGTTAAAAAGAAAGATGGCAGCCAACGCATGTGCATTGATTCTGAGATCTTTAAATGAAGTCACCATCAAGAATAAGTACCCTCTCCCAAGGATAGACGACCTATTTGATCAACTAAAAGGAGCCCAGTACTTCTCCAAAATAGACCTCAGGTCGGGCTACTACCAACTCAAGATTCGACTTAGTGATGTTCCCAAGACTGCATTTGTGACCCGCTATGGACAATATGAGTTCACGGTTATGCCCTTTGGATTGACAAATGCTCCGGCATATTTCATGAACTTAATGAACAAGGTCTTTATGGAGGAGTTAGACAAGTTTGTCGTAGTATTCATTGATGACATACTTATTTACTCGAAGGGCGTCGAAGAACATGAACAACACCGAGAATAATCTTAAGCAAACTAAGAGATCACCGGCTATATGCCAAGTTCAGCAAGTGCGAAGTTTTGGTTACAAGAAGTTGCCTTTCTAGGCCACGTCATCACCCGAGAAGGAGTAAAAGTAGATCAGGAGAAAGATAAGAGCAAGAATGAGATCGATAAAGAACCCACCAATGTCACGTAAATAAGAAGTTTCTTAGGATTGGCGGGATATTACCGAAGGTTCATTGAAGGATTCTCCAAGATTGCTAGACCCATGACCGCCCTAACACGGAAGGGTAAAGAATTTCTATGGGACGAAGCTTGTGAGAAGAGCTTCCAAGAATTGAAGACAAAAACTTACCACGGCTCCGGTACTCACTTTACCGGATATACATAAGGATTTCAGTAGTATATTGTGACGCATCCCGTATGCGGACTAGGATGTGTTCTAATGCAAGAAGGAAAAGTTGTGGCATACGCCTCCGGACAACCGAAGAAGCATGAAGAAAATTACCCGACACACGACTTGGAACTAGCGGAAAAAGTAGTACACGCCCTCAAGATATGGAGACATTACCTCATTGGGAACAAGTGTGAGATATTCACGGATCATAAGAGCTTGAAGTACATATTCACTCGGGCGTAATTAAATCTAAGGCAAAGAAGATGGTTAGAATTAATAAAAGACTATGACCTAAGTATACGGTACCATCAGGGAAAAGCCAACTCCGTAATGACGCACTAAGTAGGAAAACCCACCAACGACACGTAGCGGACCTTCCGAAAGTAACCCGAATTGGCCCAAGAGGTAGGCAAGCTAAACCTACTCATCCGGAGAACAAGGACACTTTGGACACGCTAAGCATACACCCTACCCTAGAACTTCGGATCAAGGCAGCTCAAGACAAGGATGACGAAATACAGCGATTGAAACAGTTGGTCACCCTTAAGGAGAAGGAGATGACGGAATTCCGAATAGATGGAGGAGGAAGGCTATGGTTTAAGAATCGTATCTGCGTACCGGAAAAAGGAAATCTCAGAAATTTAATACTAGAAGAAGCACACGACACCCCGTGCTCCATTCACCCTGGAACAACTAAGATGTACATGGATCTTAAGCGAAATATTGGTGGAAGGGTATGAAAGCGAATATTGCCAACTTTGTAGCCAAATGTGACCCGTGCCAACGAATTAAAAGCGAGCATCATCGACCCGGCGAGGATTATTACAGCCACTACACATACGGAATGGAAGTGGGATGAGATAAGTATGGATTTCATAGTGGGACTCCCAAGAACCTCTAATGGCAACGATTCCATATGGGTAATTGTGGACCGACTAACCAAAGTGGCACACTTCATCCCCGTGAAAACCACACACACCGGGCTCACCAACTTGCGAGGCTATACATCGGACGAAATCCTTAGGCTACCACGGAGTCCCTAGTAGAATAGTAGTGCATGAGAGGCTCGCAATTCACCTCGAGATTTTGGAAAAAATTACACGAAGCTTTGAAGACACGCTTGGACTACAAAGACGACCTACCACCCACGAGACGGATGGGCAAACCGAGCGAGTGAATCGGATACTAGAAGATATCTTTGAGCTTGCGTATTGGCCTACGGAAAAGATTGGGAACAGAGCCTATCGTTTTGCGGAATTCTCCTACAATAACAGACTACCGGACCAGCCTACGGATGTCCCCATTCGAGGCATTGTATGGAAGAAAGTGTAGAACACCACTAATGTGGTCCGAAGTTGGCTTAACGCTACAGGTGTTTTGGACTCGACATCCTCCAAGAAGCGAGAGGATAAGGTAGCCCCGATCCGCGAGAACCCGAAAAAAGCCACGAGCCGACAAAAAGAGCTATGCCTAACCGTAGAAGAAAAGAGTTAGAATTTAAAGAAGGGGACCACGTCTACCTAAAGGTGTCACCCCTAGCGGGAACCGAGGCGTTTCAAGTAAAAGGAAAACTAGCCCCAAGGTACATCGGGCCGTTCGAAATCATAGAGAGAATCGGGAAAAGTGGCGTATAAGCCCTCTGGCTACCCCTTCGTAATTAGAAGAAGTACACAACGTATTCCATGTATCACGGCTAAAGACGTGCTTACGAGTTCCCGAGGAACAAACCCCACTAGAAACGGTAGACCTCCGGCCCGGACCTACGGTATCAAGAGAGACCAATCAAAATCTTGGATGTAGCGGTGGAGCAGAACCACGAAGGACAACAGTTAAATTTTTTGCCGAAGTTCAATGGAGCAATCACACGTAGCGTAGCAACATGGGAAAGAGAAGAAAGTTTGAAAAAGGAATTCCCATACCTATTCGAAGAAGCAGTGCGAATTTCGAGGGGACGAAATTCTCTTTTAAGGGGGTAGGTTTGTAACACCCCGATTTTTGACCCTTTTAAAATTTCGCTAAAAATTTGAACTTTTCGATAATCATGTTTTGACTCGACACCTTGGTGATTTCTATTTATCTTGACCTCTTAAACTTATTCTGAAATTTTTTTTTGGTGAAACCTAAATGGAGTTACATAAATAAAAGACTAAGGAAATAAGAGAGAAAAGAAAGAAAAGAGAAAAAAAAAAAAGAAGAAGAAAGGAAAACCGCCCAACCCACCTCCCTTCTCTCCTTCCCTCTCTCCTTTTTTCCTTCCCGCGTGTGGGCGGCCCAAGCAGCCACTCGGCCCGCCCTCTCTCTCTTCTCTTCCTTTCTATCACCGGCCTTGCGGGACCTGCCCTCCTTCTTCCTCGGCGCTGCGGCCGGCCGACCCGGCACCCAGCCGGTCCCATTTGCCGCCCCGCCCGTACCACCGCCCGAGAGGAGAAGACCAAGGAGCAGTGGAGCACGGGCACTTAAGCACGGCGGACAAGCACGAGCGGCTGGCGCCGGCACCACGCCCGGCGCCTGGCGGCGGCGGCGACCGCCGCCTGGGCCGAGCCACTTTCGCGCCGCCCGGCCGAGCCTCGCCGCACCACGGCATAGGCATCGACGACCGGCGCGACGATAGCAACGCACGCGGCTCGGGCCATTGCCGACGTCTGTCGTCTTCCAACCGGCGCCATTAGCGACGCGAAGACGACATGCTTCGCCCGATCAATGCGCCGCGATGATGTGACCGCCTTGCTATTTCCGATTCAGCCGGGCGCCTTAATCCGCACCACGGCGGCTGCCACGGCCAGCAAGCCCACGCGCGCACCTTGACGCTGCGGAAAATATCGAGGGGCACGAGAAGAACACGGGGGGGCGCCGCCTGGCGGCTATAAATAGCCCGTCGGGCTCCCATTTCCGCCTCGCCGAGTTAATCGAGAACTCCATCGGGAGCTAGAACACCCGTGCTCGCGCCCAATCCTTCTCCCTTCTTCTCCACTCCGCTCTAGGCGGATTTCCCCAAATCAAATTTCGCCGCCCGCCGAGCTAGGGTTCAGGGCGCCGGCGATTGGTCGCCGGAGCGGCGCAATTGGCGACCCGTGAGTCGTCTAACCCCTTCCCTACTTTTTCCCATCTTATTGGCCCTTATTGTGCAAGATAGCGATAGATTGGAGCGCTTGCCGCCGCCACCGGCCGCCACCCGCGCCGCCCGAGGAGGGAGCCTCGCTCCGCCGCCCGAATCACCACCATAGGGTGCGGGGTGACGCGGAGTACCCCTAAGGACCCCTCGCGGCGAGCTTTCAAGGACGGGAAGGCTATTCGGCGAGAACGCCGGGCGGGCGCCGCCGTCGGGCACGACAGGCGGGGCGGCGCCCGACGCCGCCGTCCCCGCCGCCACGCCGCTACACGGAGCCAATCGGGCGGCCGCCACGCACCCTCCCCGCCACGCCTCCGTCCTCCCCATTACGGCCACGTGGGCAGGCCGGGCCGGCCGGGTCAGCCTCGGAGGGCAAGCACGTGGGGACACGGGATAGAAAATGCTAGGTTCACCCAGAGGCGTAATACCCCTACCGCTATAAGTACATGTTCCGGGACCTCGAAAAAATTCCAGGAAAAGTATGTAAATAAACTAGATCATGTGGAGATAATTGTCATGATTTTTATTATATTTTACCTTAATAAAATAATGACACAAAAATCCCACCTTGTTTATTGACCGGAATTAAACTTTGAGAAAATCATAACTTCCGAACCGTAGCTCCAAATTGGGTCAAACCACTACATTTGTTTTTTTCTAAATTCGAAGTTTTATCCTTTGCTACTGGTTTTATACATGGTTCATTTTGCCGCTATTCAATTGCCCTATTAATTTTGTGTAATCGCCGCCCGCATGCGAGTAGCCCGGCGAAGACCTCTACCCGAACTAGGCGATCCAGTTACGTTAGGAGTCGGACGACAGCGGTAACCAAGGCAAGTCCTTACCCCCCCTTTTAATAATGTTGACCTAATTAATCAACCCTTTGTTATAAGATGATGATCATGGTTTATTTTGCTATATGAATGATATGATGCACAATGATATAATATGACTAAGTGAGACTAATGAAACCTATTTAATAATGTGAACCATCCAACAAAAAGGTGAGTGGTGACGGCCTACATGGAGGTAGACTAGTCACAATCGGGGATGAATCAGCGGAGAGATGCTCGCCTCCCTAAGGACGGTTCATAGACCATCCCCTAGTACGACATTCGCACGATACCCACACGCGTCGAGATGGGGCGACACGATCTCACACCCCGTTAGGTCAAAGTATAGTTTCTAACCTAGGAGGCCGGCGAAGGCAAGCGGTCTATCGAGGGGACGTGGGGAGAGTGGCCCCATTGTCCGGTTGGCGTGGATCTTTGAGTGGTCTTCCACGTAAGTGTGTGGGCGCTTGATGGCGCGGTGCTAGAGGCACATATTGATGAATATGATTGGGTTCCGTGTTGACGGTATAGGTTGGGTAATTAGGTATTACCCGTAAAGCCGTGGGTGATTTGGTATCACCATATTGTCTAGGGTGATACGTCATCCGTAGGGGGTGGCGTGTTATCCTTCAATCCCCGAGAAACCGTGGGCGGGAACTATATGGAAACCTAGGATGGCTCCGGGCGGGGTACGGGATCTTGTTGGACTATTCTTGTTCGGGGCCGATCACGAGGAGAGTATGTCCATCGTGTGGGGAAATTTGTACACCTCTGTAGAGTTATTTTAAATCTATTCGAATAGCCATGAGAATCACCACCATAGGGTGCGGGTGACGCTTGAGTACCCCAAGGACCCCTCGCGGCGAAGCTTTCAAGGGCGGGAAGGCTATTCGGCGAGAACGCCGGGCGGAGCGCCGCCGTCGGGCACGACAGACGGGCGGCGCCACGGCGCCGTCACCCTCGCCGTCACGCCGTTACACGGAGCCAATCGGCGGCCGCCACGCACCCCTCCCGTCACGCCTCCGTCCTCCCCATTACGGCCACGTGGGCCAGGCCGGCCCCGGGTGTCAGCCTCGGAGGGCAAGCGAGTGGGACACGGGATAGAAAATGCTAGGTTCACCCAGAGGCGTACCCCTCTTTGCTATAAGTACATGTTGGGACCTCGAAAAAATTCGGGGAAAAGTATGTAAATAAACTAGATCATGTGGAGATAATTGTCATGATTTTTATTATATTTTTACCTTAATAAAATAATGACACAAAAATCCCACCTTGTTTATTGGTTGGAATTAAACTTGAGAAAATCATAACTTCGAACCGTAGCTCCAAATTGGGTCAAACCACTTACATTTGTTTTTCTAAATTCGAGTTTTATCCTTTGCTACTGGTTTTATACATGGTTCATTTTGCCGCTATTCAATTGCCCTATTAATTTTGTGTAATCGCCGCCGACGCAAGAGTAGCCAAGCGAAGACCTCTACAGGAACTAGACGATCCAGTTACGTTAGGAGCGGGACGACAACGGTAACCAAGGCAAGTCCTTACCCCCCTTTTAATAATGTTGACCTAATTAATCAACCTCTTTGTTATAAGATGATGATCATGGTTTATTTTGCTATATGAATGATATGATGCACAATGATATAATATGACTAAGTGAGACTAATGAAACCTATTTAATAATGTGAACCATCCAACAAAAAGGTGAGTGGTGACGGCCTACATGGAGGTAGACTAGTCACAATCGGGGATGAATCCCGCGGAGAGATGCTCGCCTCCCTAAGGACGGTTCATAGACCATCCCCTAATGCGACATTAATGCGACCCCACACGTCGAGATGGGGCGACTGATCTCACACCCGTTAGGTCAAAGTATAGTTTCTAACCTAGGAGGCGGCGAAGGCAAAGCGGTCTATCGGGGAAGCAGGCGTGGGGAGAGTGGCCCCATTGTCCGGTTGGCGTGGATCTTTGAGTGGTCTTCCACGTAAGTGTGTGGGCGCGATGGCGCAGTGCTAGAGGCACATATTGATGAATATGATTGGGTTCCGTGTTGACGGTATAGGTTGGGTAATTAGGTATTACCGTAAAGCCGTGGGTGATTTGGTATCACCATATTGTCTAGGGTGATACGTCATCCGTAGGGTGGCGTGTTATCCTTCAATCCCTGAGAAACCGTGGTGGGAACTATATGGAAACCTAGGATGGCTGCGGGGGCGGGTGCGGGATCTTGTTGGACTATTCTTGTTCGCCCGATCACGAGGAGAGTATGTCCATCGTGTGGGGAAATTTGTACACCTCTGCTTGAGTTATTTTAAATCTATTCGAATAGCCACGTCCTTGGAATTGGGCAACCGCTAGGACGGATCATCTATGATTAGTTTAACCCCTGTTGATGCTAACCGTTTGTGTTTTGTGAAGCGATGACCATATAACTTGATCGGGGGAACTAGTAAGGGCAGTTTTAGAGACCTGCTGGGGCCCAAACCCATAATAACCACCAAACCCCCTGGTTTGGACTTCTTTGAAGTACCTTTGTACTCACCCGTTGATTTTTCGGACTTCGGCATAGAGGAGGACTTCTGCTCACGATGATCGTGAGGATTTCCAGCGGGAGGATTAGACATGATGTTTTCGGCTTTGTTAGGACTATGATGTTGATACTAGAGTTTCGACCTACGCTCAAGTATGCTTGTGGGTGTGGTAGACTAGGACCACTAAACGCTGTAGCAGACTCTGATGAATAAAGTGCCACAGCACCCCTATGCCCACCTAACGTCATGTAATAAGATGGTGACCCTCGGGCCACTTATGTAAGACCTATTTATCCTATCAATAAAGCTCCGGCACCCTTTTTAAATAAATCTGTGTCCACTCTTGTTTTTTTCTCAACGTATTAGCGCGTGATCCTGGCACTAATACGTAAAGTTAAGGACCCATTAAAGTGGGGACCTGACACACTCCCCGACAATCAACAGCTCCTCCAGTATCGTCTTCCCGTTCTCGATCAGCCCCCAGTTAACGAACCTGATCTTCTACGACTGCGAGGAGCCGCCGGCGGAGGCGGACGGCGGAGCCCGGCTCGTCAACACGGCGTCTTGAGGAACACGACGCTGGTTGGCGTCACCAAGGGTCCCGGCGTGCGACACCTACTTCTTGAGGGCTGCAGCTCTACCGTCGTGCCGATGCTTGCGAGGGCGGGCGAGGCGAACCCAGCAAACTACAAGGAGTTCATCAGTGACGGATACCTCTTGACATGGCAACTGCGCCGCCGTCGCCATCACCGGCTGGTAAGTTCGCAGTTGGATGGAATCTTGAACTGCATTTTTTTTTTTTTGAGAAAGGATCTAGAACTACTGCGCACGTTGGGCACTGGTCTAAAATTGTCCAACAGAACAGTATAGACTGAAAAACACAGACCTTGCACATAAACCACCGATCAGTTTGTTGGCCGCTGACTTGATAGGAAGTTTAGCGAAACGCATGTTGTAGTCGTTCCCAACTGCGGTTGCCGGTAGGCGTTTTAGCCTAACCGCCGCCACTTCGCCGTTAGAGTCGGCAGCGCAGAAGTTAATGAGATATCCCGCTACTCGTATTAAAGAAATTCAGAAACAGAGAAAAAAAACAAAAACGAGACTAATCAATTATCAAACGCTTGGAGCCGTGGACCGTGGTGGACCACAACGTCCCGTTCGCCACGGGCTGCCCAGCGCCGACGATGAACATCTCGCTCTTGTCGCCCGTATTCGTATTTAGCAAAAGCTGCAAAACTAACAAAGTGCTTCTCTTTCTTGGGTTGTGCACGGGGTCCCAACCAACGGAGCCGGCTGGGTTTCATAGCCTGCCTTTCAACAACAGTTCTTTCGTCCACCTTGGAGAGAGACGGCAGGAAATAGGAGGGATCCCGCCGGTCCCCAGAGGGGACAGTCCGCCGTGCATGCTCAATACTTCACGACATCTTGCTTCTTAGGTTGTGAAGTCCAGAGTTTTTAAAAGAGCTAAAGAATTTTTGAGGATCCTGTTCATCCGCTCTAGTCCCCTTTCCAATCCTTGGCATCTGACATTCTGAACAGTCGCCGGGACTGGTGCGCGCAGAAGCCACGCCGGTAAACGCGTGTCCGGTCCATGCCTTCTTCCCTTCCTGTGCAGCGGAGTACTTGCCGGGCGTCAAAATTAACTTCACCTGCCAAGCTAATGCTATTAGCTTTCACTGGTCATTGTTCTCGTTAGGGCACTCACAGTGCAGACTCTATAGTCTAAGTATATTTATTACCTTCATATTTATTGCATTTTGATGATGTGACGCTGATGTGGCGGTATATTTATGGGAAAAAAACCAAAACTCAAGTCTTATTTAGACTCTAAGTCCACAATAACCGGAGGTAATAAATGGTCTTAGACTCTATGATAGAGTCTGCATTGTGAGTGCCCTTAGTGGTCCGACGACTGACGACTAATCAAACGATGAAAGAATATGAGCACTTGCCTGAAGTTTCGGTGGCTTTGCCGTCATCCATAGGAGTACTTTATTATTGCTGTTACTGGTAGTAGGTTGCCATTACCATTATTACGAATATGCTCATCTGAGACAAGGTTTACAACTTGGGTTTAATTAATCTTCACCCGTCTCACTGATCAGCTATGTATTCTATTCATAGATAGATTGGATAATGCCTTAACGAAACCCAACGCTTTGAGACGTGGACCCGACCGAGTCAAACGTCTAGCCACCGTCCCTGTCCTTTCCTCCCCTCAGCTGAAAAATCACCACCAGTTCGCTTGTACAGTTCCTTCACTGACCAAACTCGAAATCCAAACTCCGCTACTGTCACATACATGCCAATCCACAATGCAACCGCTCCTGCTGCTACTCGCTTCCTTCCTCCTCCTCCCGCCGGCGGCGGCCAGCGCGGCAGAGTCGTCAGGCTGCTGGCCGAAGACATGCGGGGGGGCTCAACATCACCTACCCGTTCTGGCTGGACGAGCCCGGCAAGCCGCCGTGCGGGCCGCCGTCCTTCAAGCTCAAATGCAACAGCAGCGGTGCGTTCCTGACCGCATCCGTGTACCAGGCGTATCAGGTGCTCAGCATCTTCCCCAACAACAACTCCTTCCATGTGGTGGACCACAACCTCCCGCTCGACAACGGCTGCCCAGCGCCACAGGCCAACATCTCGCTCTTGTCGCCCGCATTCGTCTTCAGCAAGATCAACAAAGAGCTCCTCTTTCTTGGCAAGTGCACGGCGGGGTCCCAACCAGCGGAGTCGGCTGGGTTTCACAGCCTGCCTTGCGACAACACTTCCTTCGTCCGGCTTGGCGACGGCAGGAATTTCTCAAGCCACGGCATCCAGGGAGGGATCCCGCCCGGCTGCCTCTTCACTGTCGTCCCGTTTCTCGGGTCTCCCGGTGGAAATGGGGACGACTACATCGCCAGCATGAAGAATGGGCTCCTCGTGGAGTGGAAAGCGGGGCCAGACGATTGCCTGAAGTGCATGGCAAGGGGCGGGGAATGCAGCTACGACGGCGACAAGGCCACCAAGTTCGCCTGTGATTGCTCCGGTAACAAGTGCGGTGAGTTCAGGAAATTAAAAACTCATGGCAATTTTACCATTTTTTGGAAATAGCACTGGTCTGCTAATCTAGAAGTAGAAGTAGAGTTGACCTACACCAAATTGGAAGAAATGTCAAAACACCCAAACACACATTTCAAGAATAGGAGCCCAAAAAATACATGGAGATCAAGCAAAAGTAACAATGTATTGAAAACTATGCAAGTGGCATAGTACTAGTGAGACTGATTCAACTATCAATTCACTGATTCAACTATCAATTCCGTGATATCCGCTTTGGTCTTCAAAGCCTATCAAACCAGCGGGACAACGTCCTTCCAGGTTCCAGCATACAGCGATCAACTTAAGTAGCACATATAGTGGAATTCAGCATAACAGAGTTGCATGCTTCAAATTCCATAAGCAAAAAAATATTGGATCGTTTAATATCATTCCTTCATTTTACAAAAGCAATAATTATATCACTATACTTATTTCATTTTAAAATCAATTTCCATGCTATTTTAGGTGTCAACGGGAGTGGCAGGAAGATAGCACTAATAGGTATGCTACTTTTTGCATTCTTTCAAGTTTCCCAAGTTATATATAGTTATTTAATGTAATAAGTTAAATTTATTTTCAGCTATTTGTAGTTGGAAGATCTTAGAAGAACTACTATAACACTTCTTACATATATACATATATATTTAGCACATATATAGTATAATGTAAAATTCAAACAATTAGCCCACAATTTATACCTTTCAATATAAAACTACATGATTTGGAGTAAAATATGTGGTAATTATAATTTGTTTCAATACTTACAATTTAAATTGTGTATGGCCTCTAAATCTGAATGCTCATATTATGACACCTCATTGTTTCGTGAGAGAAGAATATAACATCTACTTTAATTTCAGTTTCAATTTCAGTTGCTGCAAGCTTGCTCCTACCATTTATATATGTGTTGGTGTGGCATAGGCAAAAACTAAGGTTTTTCCTTTGCAAGAAGACTAGCAACACCATAGAAGAGAACATTGAGGCCCTAATATCAGCACATGGATCACTAGCTCCAAAAAAAGATACAAGTACTTAGAACTAACAAAGATAACATCACCCTTAATAATAAGCTTGGTGAAGGTGGTTATGGCATGGTTTTCAAAGGAAGGCTAGATGACGGGTCGTCTAGTTGCGGTGAAGTTCTGCATGACTCCAAAGGTGACGGTGAGGAGTTTGTGAATGAGGTTATGAGTATTGGCAGGACATCTCACATTAATATTGTTAGCTTATTTGGGTTTTTGTTTGGAAGGCTCAAAGAGGGCCCTAATATATGATTATATGCCAAATGGTTCTTTGGATAAGTATATATACTCCGAGAATCCCAAAGCAGTTTTAGGATGGGATAAGATCTATACCATAGCAATTGGGATTGCTAGAGGGTTGGAATATTTGCACCATAGTTGTAATACACGCATAGTGCATTTTGATATCAAGCCACAAAATATCCTTTTGGATCAGAACTTTCACCCAAAGATTGCTGATTTTGGTTTGGCCAAGTTGTGCCATACCAAGGAGAGCAAGCTTTCTATGATGGTGCTAGAGGAACACCTGGGTTTATAGCTCCCTGAAGTGCACTCTCGAACCTTCGGAGTTGTTTCAACAAAATCAGATGTTTATAGTTATGGAATGATGTTGCTCGAGATGGTTGGAGGCGAAAAAATGTGAATTCAGTGGCTCAACAATCAAGTCAAAAGTATTTTCCACATTGGATTTATGACCATTTTGGTCAAGATGGATTACATGCATGTGAAGTCACAAGTGAAAATGAAGGAATTGCCAGAAAATTGAGTTTAATTGGTCTATGGTGCATCCAAATATTACCGATGCATCGGCCCTACGATTGGAAAGGTCCCGGAAATGTTTGACAGAGGTTCAGATGAACTAGACATGCCACCAAGGCAAAACTTCAGTCAAATATTGTAAGACATTATTTGAGATACATATATATTTAAAAATTATTCAATATCATTTACAACAATCTTGATATCACAATTTTTTTTTATTATTTTTTGCAAATGACGGTGCACCTTACTGATTTAATTCAGAAAGCACAAGCATGATTAGTGGTACAACAAGACAAGTTTCTAGTGAAGTGCTAAAGATGAAGGAGATAAGCGTTGTGAATTCAAAAACCTTACGCCGGTTACCTACTCTATGAAACATATACCTACAACACTGAAATTGGGCATTCAACTTGTGTAGGTGCCTCCATGACAGAGAGCAAGATCTTAATTCACTAGGTTATTTGTTTGAAAACAAAAGACTACTTGGTGTAATATAATACCTTTCATTCAAAGTCTTCATGTCCTACTATGCATAAGATATTTGGTGTCTTCCTAATGTACATTATTTACAATTAAAAACAACTTGTCACTCTTTGTTTCACTCATGAAACTCTAGACAATGTGGTGTTAATATGAAGATGGCACCGACCACAATCGAATATTTGCGCATCTCATCAAGTGAGACAACAACAATAGCAGCTCGAAGCTACTCATAGGCTTGCAGTGGTGGCTGATTGATGGTAATGCTCACTCTATGGGAGCTTTGGTAAGAGCGAACAACCGTGTTTTTCGACAAGATCACTAGAACGCGGAACAAACCTTGATTGCCATTCAGGACAAAGCAAGGATGAGGATACGCCTTGAGGAAACAATAGGCTAGCAGAGGTGATTCCCCGCAAAATGTGTCCATTTCTATGTTTGTGGGTTTTATTGGATCTGAGAGACAATGCGGGTTGGAAGTAGAGGTGGAAAGCAGAATAGAAGTTGGACATCCATGAATTTTAGCAAATGGACTAGAAATTCAAATTTAAGTAGTGGGAAATGAGTTCTTTTTTTTTTTTTTTGAACTAGAGGGTATCTATTGGATATCCATGGACATCTAGTTTCCAACTATAGTTGGAAGGGTTCATCATGCAAAGACATCAAGTCCGAAGTTACGGTGTAATGCGCAATATGTCCCTAATGGCTGAATTTGATAAACAAATAAAAGTCATGATTAAAGTACGCATATTCAATGGGCTAAATTTGTCAACCATATATATCTCTTCTTCTTGCCCCCCTCCCCGGGCCTTAAGTCATCAAAGTAAAAAATCCTCTAGGGGCTTTTTCAAATAGCACGATGGTTGTAAGAATTTATCGGCCATGTTACATGCTTAGGGCCATAACAAAGTATCGGCCATATAAATTCACACACACGAGTATGCATGATTTGTTGACACTGTTATAGCATAATATTAATAGTCAACTAAACATGAAATAAGGGCGTAAAATGAATATCAACATAGACTAGGGGTCTAACTAACATAATTCCACGAGCTTTGGTGATTTATATCTTTTTCGGAGACTTAACGAGATAAACACCGAGAAGAATGGAGAAAGTTAGGAATATATCACACATACGATGACAAGACTTAACCGTGAAGTAACTTCGACCGAAAAGTGGACTAAAACATTCTAGAAGGTACCGGAGGACACCGGAAGAAACATGAAGCCAGGGGAAGCTTACGGACCTGGCGGCCGCGAGAGCCATTTAGGCCGGCCGCGGTGGGTCCCCCCTGTCATCCTCTCCTTTCTATGGCGGTTTACCACCGACATTGAGGTTGTATCTACACCGTTGCCAAGGTCGGTTTGATCCAAGGGCTATCATTCATCGCCAAGGACTATATAAGAAGACCCCCTGACCCCAGGGTTAAAACCCTAATTCATTCTATCTCATTCTATTCATTAACTCTCAGTTGTAGAGGTGTCCCAATGTAAGGATAACCTCTCTCTGGGATTAGTGAATTAGAAGTAGATTAGAAGTAGACTAGTCATGTAATTAGAAGTAGATTAGCCATGTAATTAGAAGTAGATTAGATCTAACTAATCAAGAGTAAAGGAGAGTGGAGATATGCTCCTGTTCTGGAGATGTCTTCAGAGTATGGGTCTTTGTATTTTCCCTACAAGACTTATGATTCATATATTTATCTTCTCTATTCACTTTCATACCTTTCATATATGGTTAAGTATAGTTGTTATGCTATTGCATGGGATCTCCGCTCGCATTGAGGACTCTAGCTATTCATGGTAGCTAGAGTAGTAATCGATAGTGTAGACTTGGTGTCTCGGCTATTGGTTACCTGAGGTTGCGCCCAAACCTACGGATAGTTGTGGTAGCCCGGGGGTGACACCACTGTCGGGCCTTTGTAGTCCACCACGTATGGGTTGGTGTTTCGTAGAGCTTTTTAGGCAGCCTTCTCCCAACTACCTTCTTTCCGGTCTTTCTCGAGAGTTGGAAAGGAGGCTGTTGCTCAAAGTGCTTTAGTGTAATTGCTATCATAGAACCTAAGTAATAGAGAAGTATCCAGGAACCTTGATCTCTCCCTTTGACCTCTTGATTAGTTTAGTTATTCTTTGATATCTTAGTTAGGTTATTATTTTATGCTTTGATATTTACTTATCCTTTAACACTTACCTCCTCACTATAGACTAGTGGTTTGCTAAGTTAGTGGATACATGATTGTGACTTATTAGAATTCTTTAGCCAAAGCTTCCCCTGTGGATACGATACTCTAGAATACTCATCCTAGGGAAAAGCTACAATGGTAGGTGTTACGTAAACTGCGAGAATCCTTCATATTCTTTTAGCACTTAACAAATGCCAACAAGCTTTTTTTGGCGCCGTTCTTGCGGGAAGCAATTGGCCTAAAGATTACGATAATGATCATGATAATACGCTAATTTAGTATATCACTAGCTTTAGTAGGATTACCCTTTGTTCTGTTGAGTTGTGGAATAGACCGGGACAAAAGATGTCGTTGCGATCTTCCGACAAGATTCCACAAGAAAAGGAAAACAAAAAGATTGAAGAACCCGAGGTGCACGATCATTCAAGATTCATCACCGTTGGAACCCTGCTATCTCAAGGTATGTTTTTAAATATATAAAATCTTCTAACCATGTATAGATTGGAGAAGAAGTCGCCGTCACATGAATTCAATGAAAACATCTCAAGTGACGCGTACATAGAAGCTGCACATTGTGGTAAGTATGATCAATAAAGGTGAGAAAGTCTTGCTCATGGACTATAAATTGATTGAGTAGTTATCATTTAATCTCTTGCATTGCATTGCATGTTTACTTGATCAACTCATTCATTCACTCCATTTAGTTTAAGTTTTCTCATAGTAGATCCATTGCATGTTTAATTCCATGCATTCATTCATGTCGTTTGCATCTAAAAAAACAAAAATAAAAAAAAAATATATAATAAAAAAAATCCTCACCATGATCATGCTCTTTCGTCTCTAATTGGATAAATCTCTATAGTGCGTTGATGCTACCTTTATCTTTTATAGTAATCTTTGGTTTGGGAGTACTGATATCATACTTCCATAGGCTTTTAAATTAAGCGTGGTGCTTAGGTTAAATAGTCTTCCTTAATTGAATTAGACATGGAGTCTAGTTTAGTTATTGAACCAAGAATTGCTTGTGTAGACATTGGATATTTTGTTAGACTAACCCATGCAGAGGACTTTCAAATCCAATTTGGGTAAGTCAAGAGATGAACTCATATTAGAGATGAAGCAAGGCATATGATGAACTCCAACCTTGTGCAAAAGATACGACTCATTCATCATTAATGGAAGAACTGTAAGTAACAAATACCATTCACTCTATCTTTTGCTACAAGTTACCTTTGCCTTGATCCATATGCTAGAGTGCGACCACAAACAAAATGTGTATAATACATGAAAAATAAAATCTGTGCTAAGAGTAATCAAAGAACCACCTTTTTTTCATTAGCATAGATGAGATCTTATGAACTTTGGACAACAACCCCTGATTCAACCATGTTGTATTCCTTCGGGTATGTGTCCACTAATATTTTGCAGGAAAGAATTTGTGCTATGTTTATTCAATACAGAAGAGTGTCATACAACACGATCTAGAAAAGCTATCACTCGAAAAGAAGTGGATAGACAAACAACAGACCAAAAAGAACATCAAAAGCGGTAGGTGAATATAAATCTCATATTTGTATCCAACTTTTGTCTTATGTTCTAAATAATAATAATAATAATAATATTTACGAGCACATGAAGGCTCATGATAAAAGAAACATGTTTCTAGGACAAGTTCCCTTCGGATATTCTTGGTCACTAACCTTGTAGGGACAAAGGATGAACAAAGTCTAAGGACATGGTGATTGCAACACACGATTAGGGGCGGTTCAGCATTCTCACTTAAAGTGTCGAGTGACAGGAAGGCTCGAGCATGGGGGAGGAAGGTCGACTCCTCTAAAGATCATCCGACATTACTCTTCCTCCTCTCAAGCTTCCATCACTCTGACATGCTGGTTTGCAATCCCTCTACTCACTATTACTTTGTCTCTCTAAGTTTGAATGGTTAATAGATGTCATGCATAAAAATCAAACTTAAGATATCATAAAATTTCCAACTAGAGAGAAAGTAATGGTGAGCATATAAAATATCCAATCAAAACTTCTTTTGGCATAAAAGCAACCTTAAGCTCCATGACAGTTCTACCCTTGTTTACAATTACTTGTATATTCCTTGGGTATATGTTGTCAACTAATATTACGGGAATAAAATCATGAGAGGAGCAAAAAGGTTCGAGCATAATTTAAAGAACAAGAAAGGAAGGACAATACAATAAAAGAGACAAGTGAGGAGCAAGATTCACAAGAAGCCAATTAAAGAAAGCTTCGGCGGAAGAAAAGGACCACCACAAGGTGTTGCGATATTATCACATTCCAATAATAAGGTAACATCTTGAGGTAAGTTGTCATTACTTAACCTTTCCTAAAGTATGGCTTGTTCATAAATAAAGAATTAAACATGTTAGAGTAACAACCTTGCTCGATCCAACTTCATTAGCTCAACATGTTTCGTTAAGTGTTCCTATCACCAATCTCTTGATCTCATAGTCCTAATCTTGTAAGCGAATAATATTGCTTACCTTGCTTTGGAAGAACATAATCAATATCATGCCTTTGATACATCATGTTTAGATAAGAAAACCCTTCTAAGAGTCAACGAGCTTGATTCGATTTGTCCAAAAGTTTTAACCATAAACAATCGTGTTCAATCTTCCGATCTTGTCACCCAAGTTAGGCTTAAGCAAAGTGCATAGTAAATCAACTCTATCTTGTTTACTTGTGCCTATGGTTAGAGAAGAATGAATGAAGTTTTGGTTACATTTGGTGTTTTCCCACCTGTGAGCCCATGCACTTGATCTCTACCATGACTTTGCAAGCGGGACACACTTTGAGCAAAAATAGTGGAGAAACCTACCGGTCTCTCAGAATTCAACAAGTGAATGTCCTACAAGCATGCACACTAAAAAAAAGCTGTTTACGCTTCACTCCAACTCATAAGACCAGCTAAGAACATGGGTGACGCCGTCCTTCACCATCTCAAGGGGCATAACTGTCAAGATCGGATAATACACTCAAGGAAACGACAAGGTAAGAAGTCTCGTTCAGAGGACTTAAAACATTGAACCCTCGAAAAGGTAAGATCGGTAGTTATCCACATGCATAGCATATTTATTTCCTTGCATTGCATAATTATTTCCTTTAGCATATTTACATTATAGCACTAGCCTTGCATTAGAAAAGAAAAAATAAATATTTGTTTGTTGCATAGACATAAAAAAAACTCTCGCCCCATGTAAGTAATTTTTGTGGTGTGTAACAACTCACAAGGATATTTCTTTTGTGGTGGCATAAAAATAAAATAAATATGCATGCATCATCATTTTTTATTTTGCATAGAAAATCCAAAAATATTTATCTTTCTGAACTATTGTCTTAAAAGGAATTATCATAATCTTTGGCAACAAGAAGCTAAGTGGTTAAAGACCACTAACGCTTAACTAGTTCCACTAGCTTTGTTGTCTATTTGAGTTTAGCAGGATCCTAAGGAAGAGAGACATGACACACATGGTGTCGGCGTTAAAAGAAGATCAATCAGCCACCATCACTATCTACCTCTACTTCCAACCATCAAGAACATCGAAGACTATGTCAACATCGGCTTGGGGAGTGCAACCCCATGTATCCGAATAAGTATCCCTTTATCTTATTTACTACTAGCTAGATATGTTTGTTTTATTAGAAAGAAATAAAAAGATGCATAACCAAGGAAACCAAATAAAAAGAGTCTATCTAGTCTTTATTAAAGAGTCTTTAGTAGAGTGTCATAATAAAATAAACTCTGAAGATAATCTCTAGCCTTGGAGATGATGAATAGTTGCTCCGTCGTAATTCCTTTCAAGTACCTATCTTTCAAGCTTAATTTCTCTCGAGCTTTTGATGCAACTGCTTTGACTTGAGATTTGCTTTGAACCTCGAGACCTGTGGGTAGCAAATGCTTGCTCTAAAGTCTAGGTGATTGACGGATATGATATATGAGAGTCCGAGTTGCTATTTATCTTACTCCTAGTGATACTAGATTTACGGAGATTTATCTTTTGAAAATTAAAGTGCACATGATAAGTTCCTGTGTGACAAGAGTGTTGAACCTCCTACCACAAGCCATATATACATGCTCCCTAGATTAGGAAAACCTTTTTGACATATATATAGGCTGCTTGCTTTGCATTGAGTTTGTTCAATCTTTTGTCGACCCTTAGAAACTTGTCATGCTGATCATGCACACTCCACTCCACCACACTTTATTCCACTCCACGCTATCCACTTGCATTTATGCTACTTCTATTCTAGAAGTACGCATCCACAAAAGCATCCACCAAATATCCACAAAAAATGTTCTATTCCTACCACGGGAGAGAACAACCAAAAATATTCCCTACACCCATTCACTCACACATTGCTAGCCAATATCTTACAAAAGCTCCATTACATTTGTCTATCTCTCAAAAGTTATTTCAAAAGAGATTTGGGTTTGTATTTAAAAAAAAAGGGAGATGAAAAATGGACAAGTGTCCTATGGGCGAGTAGAGCCTACCTCCCTAAGAAAAAAAGAAAGAAGAAAGGGAGATGAAAAATGGACAAGTGTCCTACGGGTGAGTAGAGCCTACCTCCCTAAGAAAAAGAAAGAATAAAGGAGAGTTAAAAAATGGACATGTGTCCTTTGAAAACAATGGGTACTTAGATGCTCGCCTCTCCATAAAAGAAAGAAAAAAAAAAAATACAACCCGAGGTTCTCTCAAAGTTTTAAGTTCCAAAAGAGAGAAGATTCCTCAAGGAGGAAAAGTAAGATTTCCCCTCAACCATTACATTCCCCACCATCACCTACCACCATATTCATTCCCTTATACACATGCACCACTTGATCGGTGTGACTTGTAACTTTAGATCCATTGCTTGATATGCTTAGTAAGTAGATTTAATCTTCTCCCACCTATAAACTCCACATATAAGCCTTAGATACAGGGAGAGAGAGAAGAAGGCATAGTGTGCTCTTGCCTTAACCAAAAATACTACATACTATGAGAGAAAGGCAACACTACCTTATTGCCTTAGAGAGGATCCATAAATACCACAAATGAGAGATTAGAGAGAGTCATCTTGAGGAACTTTGAGTTTTATTTGAAAAATAGCAAAAACTCGGAAGGACAGTTGAACAAAAGAGTTTGAAATATAGTGCTTTCGACTTGATCATTTCTATCTTTCAATTACCCAAGATTGAAGAAAAAGATATAAGCCCCAAAAGGTAAGAGGTAATATGGGTAAGTTGAAAGTTGAACAAGTTTATTCTAATATAGAGGAGAAATTTTGTTTGAAAGCATGTGTACTTTTGAGGTGTGAAAGCGTTGTAGCAATTCCCGATCCATTGTTAAGTTTGGTTTTGCTAGGGACTAGCAAAGGGTAAGTTTGGGGAACTTGTTGACACCTGTTATAGCATAATATTAATAGTCAACTAAACATGAAATAAGGGCGTAAAATGAATATCAACATAGACTAGGGGTCTAACTAACATAATTCCACGAGCTTTGGTGATTTATATCTTTTCGGAGACTTAACGAGATAAACACCGAGAAGAATGGAGAAAGTTAGGAATATATCACACATACGATGACAAGACTTAACCGTGAAGTAACTTTCGACTAAAAAGTGGACTAAAACATTCTAGAAGGTACCGGAGGACACGGAAGAAACACGAAGCCGGGGAAGCTTACGGACCCTAGCGGCCGAGAGCCATTTAGGCCGGCCGCCGGTGGGTCCTCCCCTGTCATCCTCTCCTTTCTATGGCGGTTTACCACCGACATTGAGGTTGTATCTACACCGTTGCCAAGGTCGGTTTGATCCAAGGGCTATCATTCATCGCCAAGGCCTATATAAGAAGACCCCCGACCCCGGGGTTAAAACCCTAATTCATTCTATCTCATTCTATTCATTAACTCTCGTTGTAGAGGTGTCCCAATGTAAGGATAACCTCTCTCGGGATTAGTGAATTAGAAGTAGACTAGTCATGTAATTAGAAGTAGATTAGCCATGTAATTAGAAGTAGATTAGATCTAACTTAGATCTAATCAAGAGTAAAGGAGAGTGGAGCTATGCTCTGTTCAGAGATGTCTTGAGTATGGTATGTCTTTGTATTTTCCCTACAAGACTTATGATTCATATATTTATCTTCTCTATTCACTTTCATGCCTTTCATATATGTTTAAGTATAGTTGTTATGCTATTGCATGGGATCTCCGCTCATATTGAGGACTTTAGTTATTCATGGTAGCTAGAGTAGTGTCGATAGTGTAGACTTGGTGTCTAGGCTATTGGTTATCCGAGGTTGCGCCCAAACCTCTACGGATAGTTGTGGTAGCCCGGGGGTGTGACCTGTCGGGGCCTTTGTAGTCCACCACGTATGGGTTGGTGTTTTCAGAGAGCTTTAGGCGACCTTCTCCCAACTACCTTCTTCCCAGTCTTTCTCGAGAGTTGGAAAGGAACTGTTGTTCCAAAGTGCTTTAGTGTAATTGCTATCACGAGAACCTAAGTAATAGAGAAGTATCCAGGAACCTTGATCTCTCCCTTTGACCTCTTGATTAGTTTAGTTATTCTTTGATATCTTAGGTAGGTTATTATTTTATGCTTTGATATTTACTTATCCTTTAACACTTACCTCCTCACTATAGACTAGTGGTTTGCTAAGTTAGTGGATACATGATTGTGACTTATTAGAATTCTTTAGCCAAAGCTTTCCTGTGGATACGATACTCTAGAATACTCATCCTAGGGAAAAGCTACAATGGTAGGTGTTACGGGTAAACTGCGAGTCCTTCATATTCTTTTAGCACTTAACAAATGCCAACAATGGCCAAAATAAAAATATTTTGGTTCTTGATCATTGATAAGCGTAATAATCTGGCGACCCTCCATAATTTAAAGAACCATACCAAGGATCAACATAAGAATATGAGGGACGACCATGCATACCTAGAGATGAATTCCACATATGCATAGGCAAAGAATATGGATGATGCCATAACAAAGGATTTTGATGATTTGGGGGCAAACCTCCAACGTGGCGCTTGTATCTTGAATGTTTTCCTTTTATTCTTTGCTTGTGATGCACCGCTTCCTTGATCATCACTCTTTTGAACTTCAATGCTTCCTTTAGGGATCCATGCTAATTAAGCCCCTTTCTCTTAGCTTCTCTGCGTTGAGCTTTTGCAATTCTTTTACCCGCCACCTTGGTAAACCGATTGAGCTTATCGGTTTTGTCTCTATCGTGGACAACGACAATTCTTCCTTGATCTTAGGTACCTTTACCTTCTCATGTTCAGATTTCGTACCTACAACATTAATAGATGAATTTTCAATTTGTTTACCATCAATAGCCAGATTTTTCAGTGATGTAATCGGCTTTTCAATGTTAACGTTCAGATCTGAATTTTCCTGTTTTCGACCGTCATACTAACGCGGTAAACTTGCTTTACCACCTTCCCTTTTGGTACAGCTCGACGGACCGATTTTGATCAAATCGGTCTTTGTAAAATGATGATTCTTTTAAGCGTTTGAAGCTGCATACTCTACATGTTGTGGCTTGAAATATGATGTAACATACACCTTTTTTTGCCAATGTTGTTCTTGAGGGTTTATGTTTTGGAGCCAATTTTGATGGTTGGGCTTTCTTTGATCGATTAGCAATATTGGCTCCCCTATCTTCGTATATTTAGCTAAGTGCTCCTCGAAGCTAAGCTTCAGCCTTCTATTGCCCTTTTTCGTTGTCATGTTCCTTGCCTACATTAGTTTTGTGGGGGATCGATATTTGGGACACCCATGCACGAGAGCTCCCCGCTTGCTATCGGCTAGCAAACCACGACCTCGGACTCCGACCGCGCGGGGAGGCGGGGCGTCCCACCACGGTGCCTCGAAATCTTCACGCTTACGAGCTCTCTGCTTTCGGGGACAAGCCTCGCCTCGTTCGAGCTCTCCCATAACGAGCTCCCCGTCTTCATCGCTCGACCTCTCTCGGGGACCTCTTTACGCGCCTCGCTCGAGCTCCCTCACGGCCGGACCTTGTGAGGACCACCGAGAGCTCATCCGCTGCGCCTTCTCGGAGAAGCTGGCGGGTGCACGGTTGGTCAACAACTCTCACGGCAAGCCCAACAACTCCCCACGGCGACCCTTTGTAGCCCAATTTGGGCAATAGTGGGGGAAAAATTTGTCGGCCGATCACCTCGCCATGCCCGTCGACTCCAACCACTCGCCCGCGGTGCGGCGCGGGTACATCACGGGGTACACTATCCCCATCCTCGGTATGGGCCTCCCCATACCGAGAAGGCGTCCTCCAACTACGATTAGGGGCGAGGCGACGTCGACCACCGCCCAAACCCGATTCCAGCGTGCGGCGGCGACCAACCGGCACCAAAAGTACTCGGGAGCTCGAAGAAAGTCCATGTCCATGGAGAACGAACTCATCCGAGAGCTCTATCTTTGCTCCTATCATCCCTGTACATGTATCTACGTTTCTTCAAGTCCTCAACCTGTGATGAGCTCATGTGCCCCGCCCCCTTGCGACTATAAAGGGAAGGCCGGCCACCAGTCGAGGCGAAGTCCATTTTCTCAACACCGCACTCACACACTCACACTTTCGATATTGGCACTAGCCTCAATCCGCGAGACACAGGAGCCCTCTCCCCTCTCGACCAGCTTGTACTCGCCCGGTATGAGTGTTTGAGCTCGGATAGTGATCACCTTTGGATTAGGGGCGCGATTTGCCCCGAACGGTATAAATCTTGTGTCATTGTCTCTAGAGCTAGGCCATCAGAGACGCATTAGCTAGACATTCTTTGTGATGGTGGTATTGGACCACGGCGGTTGGTAGCGCCCGGTAGGGGCGGCGCTAGTGCGGCGTTCTCCGCCGATGGCTTCCTACGCTTCTGCCGGCGGCCGCGGCGCTAGCGTCGCCCGGCACCATCGACTTCTCGGCACGAGCGGGCGATCCCCACCCGGAAGCTGTCTTCACCCGCCCGATGCGGTGTGAGGACATCCCGGCCGCCTCCGTGGTGCCACCGACTCCGTCCTCCACGAGCATGGGGGCGGAACTTCGACCTCAGCGCCCGGTCGGCCCAATCAGCGCCGCCGCGGCGGATTGCTTCTTTATCACGTCAAGAACCTACTCCGGACATCACGGGGCCGAGCCTACGCCGAGGCTGTTCTTGATGTGACCTTCTCCACCGCCAACGTCGTCCTGCAGCTCGCCCGGCCTTTGTCGGTCGGCGAGTTCACGGCGGCCTACGCGGAGATGTACCCGACGGGCGGCGGGCCTTCCCTCTGCCCCGGGGCGGCGGGCGGCGAGACCCGGCGTCCGAGCTTCCGAAATCCGCACCGATGGGATGAGCCTCATGGACTGCGACCCCGCAGCGTCGGTGCTACATGTGCCACACCTCGAGGTGCGGTAGAAGAGGTCCACTCGGCGGACGCCTCCCAACACACACGCCCAGGACTCCGCCGCGCGCGGGAAACACGCTGTCGACCGCGTCAAGGCTCATTTGGAAGAGCTCGGGGAGCTCTCGAGCAGGCGGCTCAAGAGCACGAAAGCCCTCCTCGTCGGCGGGGGAAGCTGACGATCCACGCAGCATGAGCTCGAGCGCGGCGTCCATGACGCATCAACGGAATGAGGGTCGAGCAGCTCAGCCGGTGTTCGGGAGGGCATCCCAAAGCTTTGGCGGCCTGGCGCTACTCCTGCGACCTTGCCGGCCCCCAAGGGCAGGCACGGAGAGTTCTGAGGCAACTCCAAGAGGCTCTGGAGCGACGGTCCCAGCGACGACGAGCTCAGTCGCATCGTTGGCTTCTTTGGAGAGCCGCAGGCCTCCTCGCATCGAGGTTCACGTGCGGCCGTGAGTCGGTGAGGACCGCGATGCGAGGACACCATCAACGCGCCCCGCCAAAGTAAACTCGAGCCCGACAAGAATGTGCCTCGAGGTGACTGACCGCGCCACCGCGGCGGCCGCGACAAGCGCCCGCGCGCACATCTGACAAGCGGCGTGGTGACGCTAGCGGCCCGAGAAGACAAGAGCCGTAGCCGCAGCGGACGCCACCGAGCCCGTCTCCCCAAGCGGGATCGCCGTCCCTCAAGCTCGAGCTCGAGGAGGCCGAGGGCTTTTCGGCTTTCAGCGCATCCACGGCGCCTCGTTTCCTTCTTGTTTCGAGCCCCGACCTCGGTGTAAAAGTATAATGGGGAGACCGACCACGCCACTTGGCTCGAGGACTACCGCCTCGAGGCGCCGGCTAGGGGCGCCGACAATGACTACTTCATCATCATAACCTCCGCTTTACCTTGTAGATTCAGCACGATCGTGGCTTCGAGCACCTCCAGGAGGGCACCATCCATGGCTGGGGGAGGACTTTGCGGCGTCTTCGTCGGCAACTTCGAGGACCTACACGGTAGGAGCACGACGTGGGACCTCAGGGTGCAAAGCGAAGAAGAGGAGGGCCTGCTGCGACTACATCGGCGCTTCTCCAAGCTCTGCAACAACCTCTCGAGGCCTCCGGCTCGAAGTCATCACCCGCCTTCACATTCGACACCACTGCGAGACCACGATCCATGGGCTCGGCGTCGAAGCCCAAGACGTGAAGGAGCTCTCGACCTCGCCACCCGCCATGCCGAGGGAGAGGATGCCGTCTCCGCCCGTCCACGGGCAAGGGCAGGCCAAGGCCGATGACGACGTCGCCGAGGGCTCCCGGCGCAGCGCAAGAAGAAGAACAAGAAGAACAAAGCGTCCCCACAGCGACGCATTTTACGACGAGTTCATCGCCGCGGCGGACAAAGCGCCAAGGCGGCCCCAAGGGTGGTGCGGGCCGTGCCCAAAGAACGCCGACAAGATGCTCGGCGCCGTGCCGCCGGCCGAGCACGCCTTCGACGGCTGCGAGCCGCCGCCCCGTCGATCGGCCGACGCGGCGTCGAGATCGATGGAATCTTTGCCAGTGATGATGGCCTAGACCGGCGCTAAGGACTCCCCAGAGCTAAGAAGGTGGCCAAGCGCCGGCGACCGGTGGGCTCAGCAAGGTGGGGAGCCCAGGCTCTTCCGGCGAGATCGACAAGATCCTGGCCCGCGTTCAAGCCCGAGAAGGACGCCAAGGAGGTCAAGATGTCGGCGGGGACGGGCGCACCCTCTGCGTGGTCCGTGCTCTCCCCCAAATAGGAAGCGAGCTCGTCGACTTCCTCGCGCGAACCTCGGCGTGTTCGGCGTGGAGGGCCCTCATATATGCGGGCATACCGAGGGGAAGTCGCCGAGCACTCCATGAACATCAAACCCGGCTCTCGGCGGTGAAGTAGAGGCTTGGGCGTTTCGGCGGCGATCGGCCTTGACGGCAATCGCCGAGGAGATAGATAAGCTCTTAGCGCCCGGGTTTATCAGGAGATGTATCATCCGAGTGGATAGCCAACCCCTGTACTAGTTAAGAAGAAGCGGGGAAATGGAGAATGTGTGTGACGATTACGGGTCTCAACAAGGCATGCCCAAAGGATCCGTTTCCTTTGCGGCGCATCGACCAAATCGTTGACTCCACCTCGGGTGCGAGACACTCTGTTTTTCTTAGCGCCTACTCCGGCTACCACCGGATCGCGATGAATGAGCTCGATCAGCTCGCCACCTCCTTCATCACTCCGTTTGGCGCATTATGTTACGTAACGATGCCCGCCGGTTTGAAAAGCGGCAATGGCGCCACCTTCCAAAGGTGCATGCGAGAAAGTCTTCAAAGAGCTCCTCGAAAAGCTTCGTAGAAGCATTCATCGTCGGCGACATCGTGGTCAAGACAAAAAGCGGCTCGAAAAGAGCTCATCCACGACCTCGAAAAGGTCTTCGCCAAACTCAGCGAGTTTGGAGTCAAGCTCAACCGAAAAGTGCGTTTTGGGGTCCCTCGAGGAAGTTTCTTGGCTTCATCGTCTCCGAGCGTGGCATCGAGGCCAACCGGAGAAAATCGCCGCCATCACGAGCATGGGGCCGATTAAAAGCGTCAAATGCGTGCGGGCGACTCGCGGGGGCAATGCGGCGGCGCTAAGTCGTTTCATAGCTTCGACTTGGGGCGAAGCCTCCCCCTCTACATGTTGCTAAAAAGACCCGGCGCTTTGCACGGGCGACGAAGCCCGGCAAGCTCTTGACTCGGCTGAAGCAACACCTTGCTAATCCGCCCGTGCTCGTCGGCGCCTGGCGCCTAACGAGCGATCGCTTCTCTACATCTCGGCCACCTCGAAAGTAGTGAGCACCGCTCGTCGTCGAAAAAGAAAGAAGAAACGCGCGCTCAAGGTGCGGTGTCCGGTCTACTTCATGGCCGAAGTTCTCACCGACACCAAGACCCGCTATCTGCGACTCGAAAAGCTTCGTTAATGCTTGGCGTTCTTTGATCACCGGCGCAAGCTCGGGCACTGCCGACTCTCACCCGGTCAAGGTTGTCTCAAGTACCCCTCGGCGAGGTCATCCGTAGCCCGAGGGTCATGGGCGCACTGGCTAAGTGGGCTATTGAGCTCATGGGGGCCGATATCACCTATGCCCTTGAAGGCGCCATAAAGTCTCAAGCCTTGGGCGACTTCATCGGAGTGGACCGAGGTCGGCGGCCGCCCGAACTTCGGCGACATGTCAGTCTTGGGCGCTATCGCCGTCGGGTCCGTAAAGAGAAGTATATAGCGCGGCGTCGGTCGTCTTCATCTCCCCAAACAAGATGCGCATGAAAGTGCTCGAATCCGCCTACACTTCCCGCGTCAACAACATGGCCCGGTCTGAGGCTGCGGTGAATGGCTTGCGCATCGGCGCCGCGAGCTCGACATCCGACCTCCGGTCGGGGCGTTTTCGAGCTCGTGAAGAACCAAGAATCATGAAGGAAGTCGGCTGCGTCAACCCAAAGATGGTCGTACCACGGAAGGTGCGGCTCGAGGAACACTTCCGCGGGCTCGGGTCATCACGTCCATCGCCACCTCAATAGCGATGCGAAGCGTCCTCGCCAAGCTAGCGTCGGACGCCTACGTCCACCCGGCGTCTTCATGCACGGCGGCACAAGCCATCGATACGGCTCAAGGCGAGATCTGCTTGGCGGTGCGCTCAGCTGGCGACACACGGAGTTCGGACCCTATGGGTAGGCGGCTCAGCGCCGCTCAGCTCATAGCGAAGGCTTTTGCCAGAACGTGAGCTTTCGAGCGGCGGCTGGGGGCTTTCGAGGGGCTAAGGTCAAACTTCGACCAAGATGGCTCGAAGCCCGATTGGCCGGAGTCCTCTCTGATGGTTCAAAAGGAAGGCAAGCTCCCCGGGCAAGAAGGAAGTCAAGGCGTGCGGCGCGAAGAGCAAAATCTTTTGTCCCGTCGGAGAAGAGCTCTCTGGCGTAGCGGGGACCTCCGGCGTCCTCAGTCTTTGCATCACCTTGAGCATGGGGAAAGAGCTCATTAAAGGAGATCCACACCGGCGAATGTGGCCTGCGCAGCGGCGCCACGAGCTCGTCGGGAAAGCATTCGCGGGGGTTTCTCTTGGCCAGGCCGCGCCCCGCGGGCGCCATTCGAGTCGTCGAAACCTTGCGGGGATGCGGTTCTTCGCTAAGAGATCATCTCCGGCACGATCCCCTCAGGCGATCCCTCTCTGGCCGTTCGCGAGTGCAGGGGCTCGACATGGTGGGACCATTCAAAAAGACCGCCCGGGGGCTACACGCACCTCCTCGTCGCCATCGACAAATTCTCCAAGTGGATCGAGTGTCGTACCCCCGCTATTTGTCGGCGAGGGAGACCGTCAAGTTCTTCACCGGCATCATCCACGGTTTGAGGTCGAACTCCATTATCACCGACAACGGCCACGAACCGTGGGTGAGGTCTTCATCGGCCCAGTGCGGCGACCGCGGCATCCGCGTCGACCGCGGCCTCTATCGGCCACCCAGGACCAGCGGACGGTGAAAGAGCTAATGGCATGATCTGCGGGGCGTGAAGTCATGCATCTTCAAGGCTCGAGAAATCGCCCCGCCCGATGGCTCGCGAGCTCCCTCCGGTCGTATGGAGCTTCGCGCGGCATAGCGAGCCATGGGGGCGCACGCCTTTCTTCCTCGTCTTTGGATCGAGGCCGTGCTCCCCACCGACCTCGAGTATGGCTCGCCCGCGTCGGGATTTCGGCGGCGCAACAACCAAGCGCTGCTTTCGAGGATCTTTTGCCGATCAGCTCGGCGAAGCTCGTGACATCGCCCTCATCCACTCCACCAAGTACTGCGGTCCATGAGGCGCTACCGCGACCAGCCCGCGTCAAGGGGCGAGCTTTTCAGCGTCGGCGACCGCGTCTGCGCCCGAGTCGAGCTTCGAAGGACGAAGCACAAGCTCGGCGCCACAGGAAGGCCCTTCACCATCGACCAAGTCGTCGAGGCCCGGTACGTACAAGCTCAAAGTCCACCAAGGCGAGTCCTCACCAATCGTGGAACATCGAAGCATTCGTCGCTTTTACCCCTAAGTGTATTTCAAAACGTTGTATTTGCAAGAGCTCAATAAAGCACAAATTCGATGCAAAAAATATGTGCAAGCATTTGAATTCTTTCCTTAGCTTCGTTTGAGCAGCGGTGGCCTTTGCCCCGGCAAAGACCCGCCCTTGCTTTCGGGGGATACAAGGAGCGGGGTGCACACCCCACGTTTTTAACACACCATTTTTTTTCACAAAAAGCATTACAAGTTGAGAGAGCTTCGGCGACGAGCTCGGGCTCCGCGAACTTGCACTCCCTTCTCTTAGCCCAAACGATGTTTTGAAATGACTAAGTTGTGAGCTCGCCACTTGAAGCATGGCGCGCGGCCCTAACGACCTCCCGCGCTCCTACGACGGCGAGGAATGGCCCGCCATTCGGTTCTCGAATAACGAGCTCATAAAAAGTCGAAGTAAGAACAAAGCACAATAAGAGAAGAAACGCGACATCCATTAAGCACGAGCTTCCATAGTTTTTTACAAGATTGCCTCAACCGCGAGGACTTAAAACTCATTAGAAAAGGGCATAGCCTCGAGCTCCTATTCTTGCGCGGCGGGTCTTGATCCTTCGGCTCAGATGCGGGGGCGTCTGCGCAGCTTCCTCCTCCTCGGCGGGCTCCTCTGCCGCTCCCTCTCCACCGGCGGGAGGCCGAAGACCTCAAGCTCCTCGGTGGCGAGCTTGAAGACTCGACGAGACAGCTCTCCGTGTCGCGGCCTCGCGGCGGCGGCCTTCCGCTCCACGTCGGCATCGTCAGCGCCCGGCGCCCACCCCTTCTTCACGATGTCGACCTCAAAGTAGGTAGTGGGTGAAAGCGGCGCTGATCGCCTTGTGGACCCGCGGCCCGCATCCTCCGTCACCTTGCGGCGGGATGGCTGACACCCGCTTCGGCCGGGTCCGCCCGTCCTCCACCCCAAGGGCGTCCGCAGGCGGCCTCGACCTCGAACGCCAAGGCCTTCATGCGGCGTGCCGAGCTTTTCGGCCTCCTCCACGGCCTTGGCGGCGTTTTTGAGGCTTCCGAGCTCCTTCAGCTGGCGTCGGCGAGGTATTTGGTCCTCTTCTTCAAATCCGCCTCCTTCTCTGCGCGGCCGAGCTGCGAGTGCTTCGAGGGAGGCCCGGCGTGGCGAGCTCCCGACCCTTGTCCTCCGGCTCCGTGGCGTCTTGAGAGAGCCCGCTTCTCATCTACAAGCAAAAAGCGGCGGGTCGAGAACATAAGTCATGGGGCTGCGAGGACACAAGGCAAAAGATAAGCCGCCCCGCTTACTCCCTGACTCATCATAGAGCTCCTGCTTTCGTTGCACCACAGCTCGTGGTTTTCGGCCGCCCGGCCGATCCTTCTCTGCCTCGAAGCCGCGGCATACACCACGGCTTCGAAGCTTCGTGGTCATAGGCTAAAGCCCCCGCCGGCGAGGACAATCGGCCCCGAGCGGCTGAATAAACGGGACAAAAGGCGAGTGCGGGCACTTACTCTCGAGCTCGGTGTCACGGTGGCGGAGTTGCTCGGCGTGCTCGTCCTTGTCCTTCCGGAGGAACCGCGCTTCAGCTCAAGCGCCCGGCGCTCAAGCTCCTTGTCATCGAGCATCACGGTGAAGGGAGTTGAGCTCCTCCCCGCATCTTCTCTCGGCGCCGCTTATGGGCGAGCTCGAGCTCCTCCTTCGCCGGGCCGCCTCCCGCAGCGGCCTCCACCTTTTCCCAGGCCTCCTTGGCAGCCCGCTCCTCCGCTCTCCGTGAATGAGGTCGGCACCGCCTCTTCGCCCGGGCCTCCAGGCCGTGCGGAGCTGTGCGGAGCCGAGCTCGGGTCGCACATCTCCACGCCACGGCGCCCGTCGGCCTTGCGCGAAACCACCGGCCCTCGGGGAGGTCTTTGTCGGCGGTTATGCCCCTTGATGGCCTCCACGCCGCACGGACCACAAACAATCAAACAAGGTGGAAAGCACGAAGACCTCGGCCCGCGAGAGGTCTTTGTCGGCGATTATGCCCCACGATGGCCTCACACCACAGGGACCACAAACAATCAAACAAGGTGGAAGCGAAAGCGAAGCCACGACTACCCGCGACGCCGAGCAAACCTACCGAAAAGGCGAAGAGCGCACTACCGCCCGGCACCAGCGGTCGGCGACTCCGCCTCCTCCCGCCTTGAGACCGCGGGCGACCGGGCATAGGTCGAGGGGTCGCGATGTCAGCCGCGCTGGCGGGAGGGCACTCGTCCGCGGCGGCGCGCGGACACCTTGGCCCCGTCAACTTCAATCGCCCTCACGAGGAGCGGCACTGCAGGCGGCGGCGGCGTTCGGGGTAGGCGGCACCCTCCGCGGCCTCGTCCGCTGGCCCTTATCTTCGGTCCGCGTCGCCCTTGTCGCCGCCTCGGCATCCTCGTCGCCGGATATCGACGGTCGGGTGCTCGACAAACGACCTCTTCAGGTTGAGGGCGAGCGTCGGCCTCGGACAAACTACCCTCAGCGCGCCCCTCGGTGGCCCGGGGGTGCTGCCGGAACCACCGTCTCCGCCTCCGCCACCGCGAGGAGCTTCGCAACGCGCTGATCTTGGGCGCCCCCGCCCGCCCGGGCCGTCGGCCAGAGGCTCCCGGTCGAGCTTCGGCCGGTCCTCGGCGACCCGCGGGGCCGGTCGGGCGCCAATGGGGAGTCGGAGCGCGGGAGACTCGGGAAGCCCAGTCTTGGTCGGCAGCGTCCCCTTGAAGAACGGCGCCATCATCTTGAGCCCTTCACCCGCTGCCGTTATTTGCCCCCGCTCAGCCGTCGAGCTATTGTCACCATCGAGCTTCGCCGGCGCGGCGCTCAAGCTCACGACATCCCGAGCTCATCGTCGGCGGGCGCCGTCGAGCTCGTCATCTCACCAGAGCGCACCCGTGGGGACGTGCGTCGAGATCCTCGGGCGTTTCACGAGGAAATACGTGCTGAGTCGCGCCGAGTGCGGCCGGAAGTCGGTACACGCGGTCAACCGTTACAACCTACAATAGCACAAGGGGTGAAGGCTTACCTAGTGGCCACCCTCTTACGCTTCTTCTTACGCGCCTCGGTAGCTCGAGCCCCGAGCCGCCCTCGATCGAGGCGCCGGCCTCCGGTCGGGGCTTTAACACCGGCACCCGATTGAGGCTTTGAGGGGCCGGCGCGCCGCCACTGGCGCTCTTGGGAGCGAGCTTGTAGGGCTGACGAGGTCCCAACTCCTTGATCGCGCGTCGTCGCGCGGGGGCTCTCACTGCAGCTCGGCCGCCGAGTCTCGGAGTCTCCTCCGTTGCTGCTCGCGCCTTGCCGCTCGCCGAGGCTCGCCCCCTCATTCCGGATGGGGCCCGGCCCGGATCAGGCCAGCCAGCGCAAGCATCCCCACTTTCGGGAAGAGTACAGAGACTAAAGACTCCATCGCCAGGCACAGGCTGGCTCGTCACAAAGCTCAACACGAAGAAATGAGCGAGATAGGAAGGAGCAATGAGCACTTACCGGCGCCAAAGTCACGGATTGGGGAGGATCTCGGGGCTCTGGCGCCCTCACCCCGTCTTCGTCACCCGTTCCATCCACCCTCCACACGGTCGGCCCGGTCAGCCGGCGTTCGCCGAATCCCCTCGAGCAGGCGTCCTCCTCCCCTTCATCCCCACATCCAGGAGAGCTCGGCGGCGGAGGGGGCACCACAGCCTTGCGCAACAGGCCTCGATGATGTGATTCACCCGTCGGCCGGCGTCGCGGGCGCCATGATCTTGCTCACCGCCCGCTCCACTTGCTCCGTGGTGTGATCGTGCGGTCCCTCGTGCCATAGCTTGCTCGCGGTGGCGAAGGTGCGGTCGGTGAACGCCACGCGGGGGGATGGGAGGGTCGTTCTTAAGATAGAACCACTCCTCCCTCCACCCGGGATTGGCGGACGGGAAGTCATCCACGGGGAAGGACTCGCGGACCTTCCCCCCGCCCAGCAAACTACATCGGGACCTTGAGCGATCGAGGGGCGGGACGCCTCCCTTGCTTTCGGCAAAGGCGTATCTTCGGCGTAGATGTAGTGCTTGAAGAGCTCCCGGTTGGGAGGATCCCCAACCACCCCTCCCGCGAGCATGGTGAAGGCGAGAGGGCGACGCGACAACATTGAGGCCTCATCTCGTGCTTTGGGGCATCGAGCTCCGGCACGACACCGAGCGGGGTGTTGCTCCTCTCGGCCTTCACCATGCTCTGCGAGGGTGGTTGGGGATCCTCTGGCCCAGGGCTCTTCAAGCACTACATCTACGCGAAGATCCGGCCTCTGCCCAGGGCGGGAGGCGGCCAGGCCCCCCGATCGCTGCGTCCGTCTGTTAGCGGCGGGAAGGTCGTGGTCCGTGGATGGCTTTTCGTCGGCCCGATCTGTTGAAGGAAATGATTCTATGCGACCCCTCCCATCCTGCCCGTGATTTCGCAGGCCGCGCAGCCGCCACCGCGACAGCGGCGCGGAACCGCTGCGATCACACCGCGAGAGCATGGCGGCGGTGGGCCTCAGAGCTCGACCAGCGAGAGGCGGCCGGCCGTCATCGGGCAGCGCAGGCTGTGATTGCCCTCGGCGTCGGCCTCTGGAGGTGAAGGAGGAGGGCACCGCGGTCGGCGGGCAACGACGGAAGATGGTGTGGAAGCAGTGGCGGCGAGAGGTGGCCGGGGCTCGGGTCTGTCGACTGGCGACTGATCGTACCATTATAGCTTTCGCGTTTCTTCGGCGTGTGAAACTGTGACGGCACAGCTGCGGTACCGATGTGCGATCAGATGCTTTGACGGCGAGAAGAAGGATATGCGGCAGCGGCGGCAATTGATCTGGGGCTGAAGGCGGCTGCGTCGGCGGCGGCCGAGAAGGCGAAGACAGCATCGGCTGCGGGGAGGCTCGGCGACGGCCCGCGGCACGGAGTTTCGTCGGCCGCGATATCAGTGGGCGGCGCCGGTATCCGCGACCTCAGCGCGACCGGGGCCCGGCGTCTTCCGGCCGGCGGCCGGCGCGGGGCTGGCCGGCGCGGCGGCCGAGGGCGACCGCTAGGCCCAGCTGTTCCGGCCGGGACGGCGGTGGTGACGCTGGTATGGCGGCACGCCGGCGCACTGGCGCCGTGGCACCGGACGGCGTCGCTTGATCGGTGCGGGCGAAGCACCCCCAGGCGGCGACGGCTTCGGCGGCGCCGGTCGATGGCGTGCCCGCGTGGCTGACTGTGTGCCTTCGAGATCTCTGTGTGTGTGTGCTCATTGTGCGAGAGAGGAGGGTGTGAGGGCGGCAATGGCGGCGAAGGAGCTCAAAAGATGTCGTTCTTACAAGGGGGCTATTTGTCGACCGGCTTGCAGTGACTTGCAGGTCTCCAGCGCTCACGGACTCCCCCATCGGCGCCGTACATCCCCGGGTGGGTCGGGCGGCGAAGCGTCTTGGCGCGATCGAGGCTCTCGGTCGACGAGTCGGCAGGGGCGAAGCCGGGCGCAATACTCGGGCGGCTGCGAGGAGCTCTTCTGGGCGGTGAGAGGCGGAGAAGGTGGTTCTAGCGGAGACTCGGCCCGAATAGCGTGCGCACGGCCCCCGCGAGGTCGCTGCCGAAGCTCCCTCAGCCGGAATGCCCGTCGTCCGGCTGCGACGCAGATATCAAGATGAATCTTCAGCTGACGCGGCTGGAGCGGCCTTCCTCAAACGAGCTGCCGCTGAAAACCGCAGTGCCTCTCTCAGCCTTGTCCGAAAGCATTGAAGTAACGAGACAAATGTCGTCCGTCGCCAAGGCGAACTGCCCGGCGTATACCGCTTCCCCAACCTATGCGAGTCGCCTGCGAGCGGCACGAGTCGCACCGCTGATGCCGGCTTAGCCTTCTGGGAGCCGAAACCGCGTAATCCGACCGTTTCGCTACCTATTGTTTGTGGTTTGCGGCGTCTGAACGCCAGGCCCGATGGTTCATCGAGCGACTGCGGCGCCCGTGCGGTGTGCGGCAGCTGGGCTCGCGGCCTCGGTACGGTTCTGGCGGCCGAG